>JABSTQ010002495.1:0-15602 GCA_013358835.2 Ixodes persulcatus | reverse complement strand
GTCATTAAACAACACCCTGCGTACTAAATATGCTTTGCCGTCGATGGTCGCGTGTGGACTAAATATTCTGGATTACGGTTGACTCGCCGCCAACTTCCCCCGCGGGCGAAGTATGGTGGACTAAGCATAACTCAGCAACTACTGTAGCCTGCGGACTAAGTACCGCTCACTAAGTATTATGCGGCGCGGACTGTGAAACGAGTGTGCTGGACTACGTGTACCCCGCCTCCGAGGGTAGCCTGGGGACGAAGTTTGAGGAAGCAAGTATGCTGGACTAACCATCATTCACCGCGGGAAGTCGCGTGCTCACGCAGGCACAGTCAGCGACAAGTCATACGTAAGGTCACTGTATACTGAGAAGGCAACGCCATTCATTGTTCAAAAATTTCTGCGCCGAAACTTTCTCGCCCTCTACAAAATTCATCTCCCCCTCGTGGAAATCCTCCTCTCCACTATTCCTCATTGGCCGAGCGGCCCATGGGTTTTGGGTTGCGACTTCCGTCCGGCATTCGTGACCTCCGTCTGGCTGTCGTTCCAATCGGCGCTTGCGACGCAACAAGATATCTGCATAGTTTATGTTTGCGCGCTAAAAAGATTTCTTTTTCGTGCTTAGCGATATGCGACAGCCGACATTACGTGTTGTTGCGCTGTGGGCTGCTCGAACAAGCAAGGAACGGGAAAAAAAGATCTTCGGGGTTCCACATGGCGAACGAAACAAGAAGAGAAGAAAGATTCGGTTGTCGCGAATCCGAAGGAAGGATCTCTGTGCAAACCCGCGTCCAGGTTGTGTGAGGTACGTTGCTGCTCCTAAGAGAGTGTTGTTTACTATATGTCCCAATACTACGCTCTGTTTTATCATACGTTCGAGTTTGTTTTGAAGGCCGCTTTCACGTCGCGAGTATGGGCGCGAGCATAATAAGTACAATTCGGACTCTTTTTTGTTTTATGAATTGTGAAATTTTTTTAAAATTGTGAACGTTTTTTAAGGACAAAAATACATATGCTGGTAGAAAAGGAAAAAGGAGCACCTCGCCAAAACCTCAATATGTTGAAGAATTGTGGGAGCAGAAGTGTCGGTACGCGAGCGGCCGTGATACAAGTCAGGTGATAGAACATTCTTTGTGTGTTGGATGTATTTCTTGTTCTGTATTCTGTCGAAATGTATATAGTACTAATAAATGACTGGTGGTTTGCATTGAATATTCCAATGGACTGCTTCAATGTTCGCCCATGCTATAGGCTATAGCATGTACAATAGGGCACTGTATTGTTTACAAGCCTAGCCTATCTAAAGCTCTGTGCATCTTCCAATTGGATACTAGTTCCATCACTAACAAGTGAATGATCGAATTCTGTCCCTAAGGTTTGCACTCATTATTCACCAGTATTCTGCAGAATCCATTTATGAACATAATAATGTTTAAAAATCGTCATAACCCCTTTGGTATGTATAATTACGCAAATAATAGGAAGCTGAAGTTATCAAGGACAAATTTTTTCCATACATTCCTCGCCTTCAGTACCCTACTCACACATGTTTACAAAAAAAAAACTATTTTGCGTTTTGGTACCATGCGCAATGGTCGTTGCTGCAGACGTTTCAGCGCTCTGATAACTGCTGCAGGTTTTTTCTGGAAAACTATACTTCATTTCGCCATTCCTGCGCGCGAGGTACCCTCGCGCTCCTTGCATTTGCGAGGCAAATGCTAGGAGCGCGAGCACGCATGCTGAAAAAAAACGCTGCCCGCACTGTACCTGCTCGCATGCGAGCCAGGGAGGCACAGAGCGTGGCAAGCTTTCACTTCGCTCAAGCAATTCCCACCCCTGCCCGTTTCGATCTGGATGAGCATCGTACCGGCGTGCGGTTGTGTACCACTACTGCGTGGTGCACGTAGCGGGGAACTTTTTCCGCTAAATTTAGTGAGGAAATTTACACATAATGCATCTCGCGGTTACGGCGACACCGACGCCAACGGCGATGCCGCTCAAACCGCAAAACGGGCGCCTAAGAGCTGAGCTCTAAAAACGTTCAAAATTTCACAATTCACAAAACAGTTGGAAATCTATTTATTATAGACGCTTGCATACTCGCGACGCAAAAGCGGCCTTCGAAACAAACTCGCACGTATGATGAAACAGAGTGCAGTATCGGGATATACAGTAAACAACACTCTCTTAGGAGCTGCAACTCACTTCACACAGCCTGGACGTGGGTTTGCAGTGAAATCCTTCCTTCGGTTTTGGGTTTACCTTCCCATACTCCCAACAAAGACCTCGTTCCAAATGTAAGCGCAGGTCGAGAAACTGCAGGACCTCGCCCCTTGGCCTCTCTATCGTGAATCTCAACTCAGGCGCCGCTGACCTTATTACTTGTTCTAAAATATGGTCCAACCCTTCCTGAACAGAGCAAACTAAAATATCATCCACAAATCTTTTCACAAAACACTTTGGAGACAACTCTTCTACCCTGTCATACACTTGCTGGTCCACCGTGTTTAAGTAAATTTCCGCTAAGAAAGGCGCTACAGACGAACCTATACAGACTCCCTCTTTTTGCACAAATTTGCGACCTTCGTATTCCAATACCGTTGACTTTAAATAAAGGTCTAGCACCGAAAGAAAACTATCCACCGCCAATCCTGTTCCTGATTGAAACTTAATAAGGTTTCCTTCCAAGGCAATCCTCACTCTATTCATTAGTCTGCTTTTCTCTAAAGAGTAATACAGGTCCTTAATGTCCATGGAGAATATTGCGCACTTCCTTCCGTGAAACCTTTCCATTACTTCAATCAACTCACTAGAGTTCTTTAAGGCAATTGACTTCTCCAAATTAGCTAACTTCAAACCCCGCTGTACGAAGCATGAGACCACCTTCTTCCACGTCCCATTCTCGTTAACAACGGTACGTAGGGGCATTTCAATCTTATGATCCTTCAAAAAGAATTTAAGGTTGAGCGTTGAACGCAACGGTTTCAAAACGCTTTTCGCTACCCCTTCCATGCTTTCCTCCAGAAAAACCTTGCAAATGCTCTTCCTCAGCATCCCAATATTTCCCTTCCATTCATTAAACAATGACCCCAACGCTTCCTCCGACTTCTTCAGAAAGGCCTGTACAGGCAAAACTTCAAACCTTCCTGTTTTATTTGTCTGCAACAGTTTTAACGAACTCCTTTCTAACTCTTGTTTCACCGCTCTCACATCCTTTAAATTCCTCCTATCGATGGGATACGCGTTTCCCATCGATTTTTCCATACGCCCTACCGCATCTTCGACAAACGCAAGTTTCTCCTCACTATCCACAACCCTTGCGATTGACTGTATGTCAGAAAACACGTCGATTCTAGACGGCTTAAGGTTTACACAGTACTTCGGACCTCTACCCAAGAACTCCTCCAATTTCTTCGACACCACTACATTTTCCGGGTTAATTATAAAAAGCTGTTGTTTACAATTTCCTGTCCCCTGTATACACTTATTTACCTCTGCCCCCCGAGAATTCCACAACTTGAAATTGTCCAAAACATGCCTTCTTTTGACATACCACGCACGGTCGAAATGTGTCCTCATAACGGCGCTCCAAAGATGGTAGTCTCCATGCCTCCTGAAGTTCCTTCCGAGAAGAAGATTCCAGAGTCTGTCACATGCGCTGCGGATGTCTTGAACCCGTTACCTGTTCCAGACCTGTAGGCTTTGATGACCTTCCTCTTGTCCTTCCACGGTATCCCGGAGGCAGCCAGTTGTTTGAAGAACAGCGGGTCCACATACTTTTTCCGCAGACACCCCCCGAAGAACGCAACGTCGGCTTCCAACTCCGCCATCCGACGTCCCATCTTGTCCAGTGCCACGTACGCTTGGCAAATTAGAAAGGCCGGCGACGACGAAAACGTTGGTTCGAAAGAATCGGTAAAAGAAAATGATAAAAAGCCTGCTTCAGGTACGATTAACGAAAAAAGAGTCATAGTACAGGCTCGCTGGTGGAAGTCAACCATTTCGTCGTTTACCCTGAGACTGGGGTTTTTTTTAGAGGAGCAAAAGTAACAGAAAAACAGACAGGTCTCAAACTCAGCTACAAGTTTATTTCAACAACCTCCTCTTATATAGTTCGTTCTCGTCGTCATCAACCAATCACAAACGACTTGTCCTCTGCACCGTGACTTTACAAGTTCCACTTTATCACAAAAGAAGCGGACACTCCCAACGTTTCCAAGTGAAAATGTTCTAGCAGAAAATATGGCACAAAAAGACTTCAATCAACGCTTTTGTGTCCTCACATTAAACAGGACAACAGCCCACACCAACAACCCACTCAAGACAGGTCACGTAAAAACGTAAGTTTGTTTTAATTAAAAAGATATATTATCAGAATTTTGAAATTCTTCACAGACAGAGCCTATTTTATGATATAGAAATACTGTTCACCCCTTGTAATGAACTTTAACAAGTGTGGGGAATAAAATATAGCATAAATATGCCAAACATATTATCAGCAATTTAACACGGTCGCAATACCAAAACATTTCAGTAAGTCATTACCTTGAACAGTTGAACGGCTTAAGCGATACCAAGAGCAACATGCTTTGTAAACAAAGCACACATATACAGAAACGAATATTATTAAAATATCTTGCACCTTTTATTACACCTTATAGCAAAAATGGCTCTTATTACAACCTATGACCAAAAACAACCTATGGCAAAAAGTCTAAACAATTAAGGCTCCCTACTACGGCCTGTAGGAAACAGATTAAAGCAGCTTCAAAAGAGTTTTTTTTTCAAATTCCTTTGTGCAGTCAGCCAGTGAAAATTTATGTAGCAGTATATTCCATCCCCTGATAGTTCTAGTAAAAAAAAAAAGTATTTAAAGACGTCGGTGTTATATTTTGGAAGTTGAAATTTATTTTTCATTACTTCTCTAAGTTCCCTTGAAGCGCGAGTTTTTAGTTTAGAATGTGCATCAATATTGTATAAGCGATTAGAAACCATAAAGATATATTTTAGTCTGGCTCTTTTTCGGCATGTCGAGAGTAGTGGAAGACCTAGTGTTTTTAACATATCTCGAACTTAGTCAAATCGCTTATACTTTGATTAAAAAATCCTCGCCGTCAATCTTTGCATTTTTTCGAGTTAATCAATATGCGTTTCTCGATATAGGTCAAAGATCAAACCCAGCATACTTAAATGTTGGCCTAATATAGGTTTTGTAAGCCATTAATTTCACCAAAGGTGGAGCACTGTTAAGACTTTGTATTGAAAACCAGTTATTTCATAGCCGTAAGACCTATTTCAATCATTTGATTAATCCAACGTAAGTCTCTCGAGATTGTTAACCCAAGCTACTTAAAACTTTTGAGCGCAACTAATGGACAACCACACAACTCAAGGAAAGCAATAGCATTTTTAGTTTTGTAAGTTATTCTAGCAAAAACGGTTTCTTGTGTATCTATTTCAATCTCCCATCTTAAACACCAGTTCTGAATAGACCTAAGGGACGTACTTAAATTGCGTTGGTCACTTTTATTTTTAATTCGTGAATATATGAATCAATCATCTACAAAAAAACAACAACCTTACAATAACATCCGGATTTACTTTAGTGCAATAACATTAATGTAAATAAAAATTAATACTGGCCCAAGGAATGACCCCTGGGGTAGCCCAGGGGTCCCCCGGCTACTTTTTGATACGTACAGTTTAGAGCGATCTAAGGTAAAAGTTAAACCAAAAAGAAAAAGGTCACCGTCGAATCCGCGAGTGTCAGCGGCCCAGCGAGGATCTGTTATATTCCATAAGTGAAAATTCTTATTTGTATGAGAAATTTCTGTGTCCAATAAACACATATGAATCATACAAAATATATAAGAACATATAAGAAGCATATGAGAACCATATAAGAACTATGTAAGAACTATATAAGATATATAAGAACATACAAGCACCATATAAAAAACTTGTGAGAAGTTTCTTATATGTTTCTTATATTGCTCTTATATATCTTATATAGTTCTGATATAGTTCTTAAATGGTTCTCATATGGTTCTTATATGTTCTTATATATCTTGTATGATTCATATGTGTTTATTGGACACGAGAAATTTCTCATACAAATAACTTTTTTCACTAAGGACATCCTGAAGTCGCGTAGGGAGCGGCTACCATAGCACCGAAGTTGACAAAGGTAGACAAGGAGAACCTCTGGGCTCATCTCGTCGCCGAGCTGAATGCCATCGGACCTGCCGTCAAAGAGAGTTGAAGGTGGCAGCACGGTAGAACTGATAAGGTGCGTGCCGTGAAAAAAAGAGCTGATTACTTCCGCAAGAAAAACGGTTGAGTGCTTCCTACCTTCGATACTGAATGCATGGTTTACGAATATTACGTACGGCGCGATGCTGGCTGTTACCAATTGCGTGACAAGTGTCACCCTTACGGTTTGAAGTTAGCATTGCAGATAAAACCACCAAAATAGGTGAGTAAATTTCGTTTGGCAAAACAATTCGTACTTATGAATAAAAAAATAAAAAGCTCCTATTGGGACGTTTGATTTCACCGAAACGGGAGGAGGCGCTGACGAGGCAGGCGGAATAGACGATATTATCGGCCCCAACGCCGTGGAGGGTTGCGGGGGCCCGCCGGGGTTCAGGTCAGGAACTATTTTGTCTTTTTACTTAGCCCCAGGCATTCACATATATTTTGCAGAAAACATTATTCAACTGTCTGTAGATTCCTGTAAACCGAAACTTATATCGAGTCCTGTTTTCTCAATATGGTAATTTTAGGCAAATTTATATCTACTAAGTGTTTTACTTGATGATTATTGACTACTTGATGAGAATGTACCAGTAGTGCCATCCTGCTAAAATGTACTCGGTATAAGGCAGGAGCACAGGGCCGGACCTACACTATCAAGCGCCTTAGGCTAATTCCCACCGTGGTGTCCCCCCCCCCCCCCCCCCCTCCAGTCTCCGGACGCGTTGCTTACTACCCTTTATCGTTTTGTTTATGCGCCTCTCGCCACCCCTCCCCTCCGCACACATTTTTATACACCCCTCGGCGTCCCCCTTTGATGGCGCTTTCGTAGAGCCGGCCCTGCATGTTCTTGATATCTGGCAAATATTTCGGCTCAAATGCTGCACATAAAGGGGCTGCATTTAAAGTTTTCAACCAACAGTAAGCCCTCGTCTCACATGCCGAATTTATTAGTGTTCTTCCGTATGCTTATATTCAGTTATGGGCTCCAAATGCATATGCAGCACATGCGTTATGCTCGGCTTGACCTCAAAATGTCATTATCTGTACTGCCAATGATAACGCAGTTGTTCTATTAGCAGTGTATCGACAGTTTTCTTATACAATGTCTGTTGTAACACGATTAACTGTGGGAACACTCTGTGTGAGTGTGTTTAGGTAAAAGAAACCTATAACTCAATCATAGGGTTCCAGTCAGATGATGTCCTCAGAAGACAGGTGTAGCCATTTTACGTGATTTACACAAGTTTTCATGTGATCATAGATGTCTGTCGCGTCTAAGATGGTTTAAGCGATGCCCGACAGATTGATTGACTTGCCTCTTCTTCCGACTGTTCATTATTGCTTGACGAAGGTAAGATTCACCTCAACCACACCACTTTTAGGCTGTACCATTGGCAGCTACTGCAGCCTTCATCAAATCCGTCGGGGAAGTGGGCGGAGCCAGTGGAAGCGGTAAGTGTTCATATTTGTGCTTCAGTTGCTATATATATATATATATATATATATATATATATATATATATATATATCCTGCCTGTATGGACATGTAAAAAAAAATTCAGGAACAAGTTGGATGCAAGATATTAGGCACATGAGTGGCATGATGTCCGACACACCATCCGTCCACAAAACCACTCCACACTATAAGAGTAGCAGTGCGTGTGTGTAAATGTGTGTGAGTGTTTAGGGGGGGGCATTACATTATCATCATTGACAAACAGAAATTTCTCTGAATGCAGCTTGTGTCTTTTCCGCATGCGCTTTCAATGTGGCACAGTTTGCTTTATTTATTTCGCGTCGTCTGACCAATAAATTTTGTCACAGTACACATGGTTAGTCTTAGAGCAGCTACTTGACGCTGCTGGGTGTACTTCTCTATTTTCTTAGCGTCATTCCCAGGATGGAAAGTTGGGCTAGTTAGTGTGAATCCATATTGAAAAACAGCGCGAATAACACACTGACAGCGCCTCCTCCTGTGTTTTCTCTCCTCCTCGTTCGTGTGTTATTCGCGCTGTTTTTCAATATGAAGTCAATTTCAGCTTGCATCACAACTACATTTGTTCTTGCTTCAAAACCAGCCACCCAGACGCCCCCGCCCCGCCTCTGGTGTCTCCGTGCAGAGCAACATTCCGTGGACAACCTTGCGAAGAAACTCGTCAGAGGTCATGACTCTTGAGCGCCTGGTGGAGTTAGTCGAGGCTAGCTGCTTGCCTTTGAGCAGGTATCGGACTAACATCTTTGGTGGCGCTTGGTTTGATGGCTGGTATTGGTGCACATGCCCTTGCACTTGCTACCAAAGACATTAGGACTGCCACATCAGTTACTGCGTAAGTTTGTACTGTTTTATAGCGCAGTAGTTGTTTGATCAATGTATTGATGGTTATGAAAGAGAAAAATGACAACATATGCCACAATTCAGTGGTCTGATGTGTGCGAGGACAGTGAGCAGCACAAAATCGGTGAACAGTACACAATTACACAAGTTACAAAACTCGTACAAAAGGCACCTTCAGCAATCATATTACAGGCTGGAGAATTAAGTAAAAATCATAGAAATACTGTGTTGTCATGTATGTCATGATATGGAGAATCGTCAGGTGAATCTCTGTATAAGGAGCACAGTGCAACGGGGCACACGTATGTACACTCGTAATGAGACATTGCGAGTGCATATGTAAACCTCAAAGAACATTAAATGTTTGTAATTTCTACTCTACTTCCACCTGAGACAAGGAACAAAACTAAACGAACATATACTCTCAACCACCTTTTCGCAACGCAATTAAGTGATATTTCCTTAATTCTTTCTCACGGTTCACTTAGTCATCATGCTAGAAGTTGCTGCCTCTCTTTCGATGCAGTATGGTGTTCCCTTTCTGCCAATATTTTAGTTCTCTTGAGATTCCAGCCCAGAGCTTCATTCATATCATGAAATATCTAGATGGCATAAAACACGACGCCACAAGTATGTCTCTGCAATCGTTAGCAATCAACGTTAGGTGTTACTTGGCTTCATAATTTGGAAACAAAAATAAGGGAATCTTCCTTATCCAATGCGGCTTATGTAGGTGATCTGTAGTGGGAATAGTCATTCTTCTAAATTTTTGGCATTCCATGAAACATGAGCTATATCTGGCATCTAGCACTGGTGCTGCGGCTGCTGTTTCCGATGACATCGGCCACCCGTCAGCGATGACTTCCTGTGCACTGCAGGCCCCCCACTCCGCCGTATCTCGACTAAGATGCCGGCTGTCAGCTCTTGTTCTACTTAATTTTTGTTAAATCTATTTTTCTGCAACAAGCCATGACCTTGACGTGTTTTTTTTTTTCGATCTAATACATGTACTATTTCAATCACAAAAGGCGGATTTTTTTTTTTTTTCTGGAGATCAAAGTAAATATTTATGTCTGAAGATTGCTGCAAGTATTAATGAAATGGAAATAAATATTTTTTTACGAGTGCAAGTTATTTTATTTGTTCTCACAATGCATGATGGTTATTTCATAAGATAACTCATAACGCAAACATATCTGCACAAGGCTGTACCTATAAGAATACTTGAAAGGATAAAACATAGAGGACGGGGGCGGAAACAGGACTTCTTTCATTGAGGATTTCATTATCACTGACAAATACAGAGGTCGAATTCCTTGCACCAGAGATAACTAGATTACTGATACAACGTCGTGACGCCAGCGTTTTTTAAACTGTTATATTTATAGTAAACTCCTTTTCTTTTTAACAAGTTTCGCCTTTACTTCTTCAAGTACATTGAAACCTTTTGGGGCGGTTTTATAGTTTGTGCCATTTAATGTTCTTGCTCTATGAAAGAAGTCCTGTTTCCATCCCCTTCCTCGATGTTTTATTCTTTCAAGTATTTGTATCTGTTCACCAACACGCTCGTTTCAATTATAAAGGTTGTACCATCTCCCTTGTTTATAGAGTAGGCTGTATGGTCTTATTGTGAAAGAGGTTAATACCATATTGACTACTCCAACAAAATCGACGCGCCTTTCCGCTACAACAAAACTCTGTGGCTCCAGGTCCGCTCATCAGCCTTTTCGAGCGGATAAAATATTAACAGCGCCTGGAGGTCTAAATAAGAAGTATTAAAACAAGCCTCAAAAACACAAGATGAAAATCGTCAATAATACGACTTTGCTTCCTTTGAAAAACATACGTAGGATTCAACGGCTCTTCATTCTTGGCCGACGGTTGTATGCGTCCACCTTTCGTGGCAATCAAGCAAAACAAATTTGTTTGCTAAGTGTTGTGGCTGGATGCACAGAGCTAGCATGATATATCAAACAGGGAGATATCAAATCTAAAAGATGTTATAGATTTCATATCTCCCTGTTTGACGCATATCTTTAACTCGTGTTTGCAGTGTGGCCTAAAAAAATGCAGATTGACAGGGTAACTGTTTTCTATAAAAAGGGATATAAGAATGACATAAAAAATTATAGACTAAATTCAATTATATCAGTGTTTTCTAAGGGCTTCGAAAAAAATCTTGCTTTCTTTCAAGACTGATGAAGTTTGCAGATAAAAACAATATGATCAGTTCGTCACAGCTCGGGTTTCGTAAGGGTCGATCCACAAAACTAGCTCTCATAGAGCAAAAAGAATATTTTTTGCAAAGTTTTGAGGATAAAAAAATGACCCTTGGGATGTTTATTCATTTCCCCAAAGCATTTGATTATTTAAATCACAGACTGATGTAAATGAACTAGAAAAGTACAGGTCTTGTTGAACCGCGTCAGCTCTCATTTCGTTCTACCTTGTTCATCGTAAATAGCACGTTCATATTAACGGGTATTCTCCTGACATTAAACCAATCGTATCCCGTATTCTGCAAGGCAGCATTCTAGGCCCTTTTTTGTTTAACTTATATGATAATGACATTGTCAATGCCAATACAAATACTAAATGTATCATCTACGCTGATAATACAAGTCTATTTGTTAGTTAAAGTGCTGTTTTGAATTAGCAAATAGGGCTAATCAAACTCTGCATGAGCTGGGTAACTGGAGTCACTCTAACGCGCTAAAAATGAACGTGAAGAAAACCAAGGCTGTTTTGGTTCAACCAAAAAAGAAAAATGCCTTTATCACAAAAGATATCATGTTCAATTCGACCAAAATTGAGGTTTTGACCCGCTTCAGAACACTTGGTATTATATTCACGGAACGAATGACGTGGGATGACTAGGTAAATAATATTTTGGGAAAGTTGTCACGGGTCGTTGTCGCCGTCATTGCTCCAATCAGCCAGCAAGTTTTAGATTGATCATCTACTACTCTTTATTTCTCTCGCATGTGCACTATTGCCATCCTGTCTGCGGAAATACTACTGATACAAATTTAAATAAGATAATTGTGCTCCAGAAAAAATAGTATGAATTATAAGTAATGTTTTATATAATCACCCTAGCAGATCTTTTTTCGTAAGTTCGAACGTAATGCATGTGTATAGTTTATATAAATACCGTTTAAGCCTAAGTTTCAAGTCAGAAGTGATGAACAATATATATGTTATCTTGTCAAACAAGCGTCTCTGACAAGGAGATTGCCAACATATTCAACTCGCAACATAGAAAACTGGAAAGTGCCTAATTGAGAACAACTTACGGTGAGCAGACGCTCTTAAAAGCACTACCCAACCTACTTAATGATCTGAAAACCCAAAATATGGAAGTCCTAAAATCAACTCCGAAAGAATTCCGATCTTTTTTATGCGTGTAGTTTGATGAATTTGATCGGTCGATGTTCTAGTCTCCAGACGTTTGTATAGTTATTATATATGTTCGCCATAAGCATATAAGGAATCATAATTCATATAACAGTGCTTAATCATGCTCTCGATATCTCTGACTAAGTGTAATTTGTCGTGATAATCATAATTTTTTTATTGAATTGCTAGAGCTGAATTTGCTCCATCCTGCAATGTTATATTTTGAATTGTCGGCCTGATACATTGAGCTATTTTTGTTAACTGAGATCGTATTTTCTATTTTTACGTCTTTGTGTTCTTTGTGAGCTGCCACTGCTGTTGATTGTACAAGGGGGCCGAGGACACGTCAGGCTGTATTTCTGTAGCTTTTTTCCTCGGCCTCCTTCCGTCATGAATGCGATGGAGAAATAAATTTGTTATTGATCTGTTTTCAAGAGTGTATCCCACCAGTCATGCAACCACTCGACTGCGGCAAACCCTCCTGAATTTCTTGGCCATGAGTTACGCATTTGTATATCAAATCAATTCCAAGACAGTTACTGACAACCATATCATGTGTGAACTAAACAAACCTTAGTGCCTGCTTCAAAGTACTACATATCTCGCAACACATGGAAGGAACACGGGACGTCGGCATCGAGCACGGCGGGTGTACAGTGAAAAACTTAGAGAATGCATATTCTCTACCAGAAACAAGGTTTCCATGAAGGTTTGCCTGTTGCCATCTGCTAGATGTGGCAAGGGTGCATAAGGCTCCTAACTCAGATAAGCTGAGACCAATGTTAATCATACTAAACCTTAGTGCGCTACAACAATGTTGCAACATATCGGGCATTAATACTTTGAATGACACTACTTGTTCTTTACTGCAAACATCATTTCTAGTCCTGTAATTACTGTTCCAGGGACCTTCATCACTTCATCTCCAGAAACATTATGCAAGTGCCCCAAATCAAATCAAAATTTTTACATGTGCCACTTTAATCCAGAAACCTGTGGGACTTGCACCTAAAGCATTGAATACAAGTTAAAACACAACAGATGCACATGAATCCAGACCTGTGGAGTTTGTGCCAGAAACATTGAACTGAAGTCGAAAGCAATACACGTCCCCGGGAGATCCAGACCTGTGGAGTTTGCACCCTAAACATTGAACAGAAGTCAAAAGCACTACATATGCACATGCAGTCCAGGGCTGTAGAGTTTGCACCTAAAACATTGAACACGGGTCAAAACTAGTACACATGCGCATGCAACCCAGACCTATGAAGTTTGCTTCCGAAGCCCTAAAGACGCTACATACGCCCACACACAGAATCCAAACTGGCAGACTCCGGCACAGCATCCACAGCATTGTACACACACACACACACACACACACACACAAACACACACACACACACACACACGCACGCACGCACGCACGCACACGCACACACGCACACACGCGCGCGCGCGCACACACACACACACACACACACAGACAGAAGGACAGAGTCCAAAATGGCTCAGGCACAACATCCAGAACACTGTACACAAGCACGCACAATCGAAAATAGCCGCGGCACATCCACAGCACTGTGAATGACTCCGGCATAACATCCACCACACTGTATACATGCGCACACAAAGTACAAAATGGCTTAGGGATATCCACAGCAGTGAACACACGCACGTTAATTTCAAAATGGCTTTGACACATCAACGGTACTGCACAAACACGCACACACAGAATTTAAAGTGCCTCCGGCGAAGAGATTTTGCGCATTATGGGCGATTCACACCACGGATCAAATCACGATTTTTGACCGCGGACCGTGTACCACGCGAACGTCACGTCACCGATTCCTGCAATCCGCGTCTCGCCCGCGGACGCGCCACCTGGTGAAATCGGGCGCCTTTGCGCTCACGGATTTTGGACGGGAGATTTAACTGGAAAGCGTTTAGTCTGGCAACGGTACACTGTTTTCTTGGTTTTTTTTTTTTTTTTGCGCTTAAAACAAGAATGTCGCATCGTTGTGCTTTGTGTGTTCGCTGGTTCTTTTTGTCGCGCGATTCTGGGTTCCACGTGTCAAAGAAACTGCAGAAACTTTGTCAGGCTGACGCGACGCAGGTTTCGGTACTCTTCCGGGTCCGTATCATGAAGCCTCCATCAAAACTCGTCTAGCAAGCCGCGATGATTCTTGCAGATCCAATCAGCCCTCCACCGTGCCAGACCTTTCTTGTGGCCGTGGTGTATTTGGGTGTTGTGCGCGAGCGCGGAGAGCGTGAAAGCATCGCCAAACACTCCTCCGCGAGCCCAGAACTTCGTCACTTTTCCGCAGAAGCCTTCTCAAGCAGGACCATGCCTGTGTCACTGTCATGCTTTGGTTTAGTAAAGCAAGTGGCGCTTCGCGCGAAACCTATCACGTGTTATGAATGGCCCCCGGACCATTTTCCTAATGTCTGCGTCTGGCCGTTTGCTTTCGTCGAGCGCCTACCGCGGGTTCAAGGTCATCTGACTCAGCGAGCCTGGCGAAATCATCGCTTCGGAAGCACGCCTGCCCAGTGAACGCACCAGACGGCCGCCGTGATATAGCCAGGCTTTAACGTGTACAAGCCTGGATATAGCCTCTGAAGAGTGAAAACAACGTCTCAGGTTTCACGACCGAAACACCAGGGGACCTATGTTGGACAAATGTTTCGTTTCTCCTAAAAGAAACGGAAGTGACGACATCGCGTCTGATTGGTTGAAGCTCGAATGACGAAAGTTCCCTATGAAAATGTGGGCGGAGATGGCGAACCGCCCCCACCGGAAGTGACAACACTTTGACGTATCGTTTCCTCGGTATTTCGTCTGAAAAGGGAACGAGTCTGTCGATGGTCTCTTTGAGGTAGCGAAATGGGAAACACGGCGTCTCGGAGGTAGAGCGACAGTTTTCCTATTGTGGAACTTTTTTTTTTTTTCTCCGGAACGGCTCTACCGGCAGCACCGCGATGCCTTTGAACTCCCGGAGGAGACTTTTCGGAGGCAGTACCGTCTCGCCAAGAATGTGGTCCGTTGGGTGTGCGACGAATTGCGCGAGGAGCCAGAGTTGAGGAGGCTGCGAGGTTCGTGGACGGTGATGACTGTGGAACAGCAAGTGTTGTGCGCACTTCGCTTTTACGCCACAGGGAGCTTTCAGGGAATGGTCGGCATGGTGGCGAGCGACGAGCACATAGCGAGGGATCAGGCTACAGTCAGCATCGTTGTGCGGGCTGTGTCCCTCGCTATTGTGCAGTGTCTGGGGGTCCGACGCGGCTGGATCGACTTTCCCCAGACAACTGGCGAGAGGAACGACCTCGAAAGGGGCTTTCAACGGCTCGGCAGGATACCCAGCGTCATCGGTTGCGTCGACGGGACGATGATCGGCATCGTCGGCCCGTCACAGAACGACCCCACCGTCACGAAGGCGGCGTATTGGTGCCGCAAACAATACTACGCTCTAAACGTGATAGTGGTAAGTACGATCACATGTATACTACGTCTCGCCTTAGCATGAACTAACTGTCAAGCGCGAACGGCTTGACTGGAGCACTCGCTGCACGAGCGCTCGTGCAGCCGCCAGGGCTTTATCCAAAGCAGCTAGCTCGCGCTTTTAGCT
>JABSTQ010002494.1:0-29764 GCA_013358835.2 Ixodes persulcatus | reverse complement strand
CCTTCCTCGACCGAGGTTCATAGGACCAACATAAATGGCGTGTCTCCAGGCGAAGTCTTATGAGCGCCAGTGGGATTCCGGTTGAATCCTTTTTGGAGCTTCTGCGTTTTTACCTCGACTCCACTTATGTTGCATTTGAGGATGATACCTTCTTGTAGAAGAGCGGAGTGTGTATAGGTTCTAACGTTGCACCAATCCTTAGTGACGTTTACCTGGCGAAGTGTGATCGGGCCATTAATGAGAGGTTGGGTGTTTGTGTTCGGAAAGTGTTCCGATACGTGGATGATTACCTCGGGGTGCTTGTTCCCAACCCGAACGGTGACCGTGATTGCGATGCTTCTGATGTTTTAGGCCTTTTTAAGGAGTGTTCCCCCGGTTTGAACTTTAAGTTTGATAATTCCACGCAGGGAGCTTTGCAATTTTTGGACCTGAGACTTCGCCTGAAGACACGCTATGTATGTTGTTCGTATGAACCTCGGTCGAGGAAGGGACTTTTGCCGTTTGACTCCGCGCACTCCAAACTGGTGAAGCGAGCTATAGCGGTGTCATGTATGCGAGCAGCGTTAACCAAGTCGAGTCACCACTGATGCGAGAGCAGTCTTCAAACGCAGGTTGCTATGCTTGTCTCAGCCGGCTTCCTTTTGGGGGTCATTGTGGGCATTGCTGAGCTCCTGCTAAAAACGTTCAGGGGCCCTGCTGGCTCTGAAGTGCGACAAAAACCAGCGTCGAGACCACTTGTTGTGCCGTTTATCCACGCCCTGTCATATAATGTTAAGCGCGTCGACAATAAGTTTGATGTACCCGATGTTTTCTCTGCACCCCCGTAAGCTGTCCCGACTGTGCACCTCTGTGAATAGACGCCGTTCCCTTCGAGTGGCCTGTGACGTCAACCACCGTACCCCTTATGTCACGTGTGCCACGGGATTGTCAACCTGATCCCTCTCTTGTGCGGCAGACTCTACGTAGTACAGACGGGCAGGTGTATAAATGTAAGGGCGAGGGAACACTCCCTTGCCGTCAGTCCCTCCCCATCTTGCCACCTCGCAATTCATTGTTAGCGATGCGGCTGTGAGCCATGTTTCCATGATATCACAATTTTAGCCCGCCACAGAAACAAAACCGTGAGCGAAATTGATCAAGCTTTTTTTATATCTGTAAAAGGAGAGGATCGTGCGTCAGTGCGCCGTCCTTGGCTCTGAAGAGTGACGAGGTGAATTTTATCATGACTTGCGAAAAGTTCGTCTGTTCGCGGATAAGCGTGTGTCTGTAATCCGTTTGACGGGTTGTTTGTGTGCTTTTCCTGTTTATTTCGTGTTTTGTGCACAAATAAACTTTATTTGCTAGTCAGCGCCGTGTCTGTCGTTACCTCTTCTACTCGTCCCTCGTTTATTTTCGCGCTGTTCCCGTTTCATGATGTCAAACAACTCGCCCAACATTATGCGTTGTTGCGTATATTTATATCGCGCATTTAGGATTAGAAGGCGCCAAGAATAGTCACTGCAAGAAGAGTATCTGTATTTCCGGAAAGTATCGTCCTTTGTATTCATTATATATCGAAAGCAGTTTCTTTTGATTATGTGAGGAAACTCGCGGAGGAGATAGACAACGAAAGTTTAACTTGTATTTTATCTGAGGCTAGAAGTAATAGTACGTCAACATCAGTTGATTTGTTGGTTCATAAAATCACACCAACATGTGCATGAGGTTTTCAATATTTTTTTGCGACTTAAGTATCCGGTTTTTGTGGTTTACTTATCAAGTTTAAAAAATTGTATACCACGCTCGCTCCCAATTTGGCAGTCATTTAAGTGATTTATTGATTATATTTAGATAACCAGTGCCATCCACTAAATTTATTTTATCACAGAGGCTGGGACTTCCCGCGACTGAGTTAACAACTACTCACCATATACCAGCATATCAGGATTACGCCAATCAGCTAACCTTCATTTCCTTTCCCTTCGCCGCCGAGTATCACAATTTTCTCTCCTCCATCGAATTTTTTATCACAATAGCCACCTGAAAGAATCACTGCTATCACCTCCCCGTCGTATTTTTCCGCGTCTAGATCACGTTAGTAAATTACGTCCAATTCGATCCAAACTGTTTCTCACCAGACTTCCACACTAACATTGGCCATCGAGGATTAAAATTCACTGCCTCACAACATCGTTTCTATTATTGATACTACAAAATGTGTTGAAGCCGTTACCCTCCCTTTATCTAACCTGCCTAGCTAGCTTACAGTGTTATAATTGTGTTTACTGTTGTATCTTTTTTTGTTCTATTGCCACCCGCTTGTATAATGCCCCATGGGCTTTCAAGGAAAATAAATGATGATGATGATAAGAAACTGCCACAGACACTTAACAACAGCGAGTTTTAGAATGGCGTGCATCAAGAAATAACGTCGTTTTTATCTGCAAATCCAGATCAATGTTTGGGTTCGGCGCATGCACAATAAATGCGACGCTTTTTTTTGTACGTTGTTTTAACTTTTGCCAGAATTGGCATTCCGCAATATTTCACGCGGAAAAAAACAAAGAACAAAAAGACGTCTGCATCACAGTCACTTGAATCAAGGATTGTCGATGGCGAATAGATGTTAACATTTGGTGGCTGGCTACGCCGAAATGTACAAAGCGAATCTGTTCAAACAAATAAATATTTGTTCACATAAGCCCGTGACGTGGTGCCGAGCGCTAGCATTCAGTCAAACTTTCCGAGGTATTTCTCGTCCTGCGCGATACAATTTTTATTTAGCCAAATTTACGGAGCCAAATGCCAGATTTATTTGACGGGCCTGTCACTTATATCATATCCTGAGTAAGCAAATGTTCATATAAAAGTAATTTATTTTCTAGGGCCAATATCGCGAAACGCTGCTGATGAGTACTTTAGCAGGGTTGATAATTTAAGAAATGTCCTACTCGACCAGACAAGACATGCTCAGTACTGAATTAAAAAAGAGGCCGAGATGATACTACATGTTTATATCAATTATCTGCGTCATTACACGATACGTTATTAGTCTGCGAAGTTCACTAAAGGCTGGGTGTCCACGAACACCAAACAGCGAGTAGTAAACTTTCGAATTCATCTGTTCTGGCCGAATCAGCACATTGCTAATCAAGCTGTCGATATGCTTTTTTTATATTCACGTGTTAGTTTTTTCATTAGTTTTTTTTTTCTGGAAACTGGTGTCATCGGGTACGGCCGTAGACGATGGTAATCTTCCCTGTATATCAGTCAGGCGTTTCGCCACCGACCATATTCAGATACATCAAAGAAGGGGGTAAAAACAGAAAACACGCAATTTAGGCTAAAATACCCCTCGTTGTTCTCAAAGTAGCTCAATATCATTGTTTCATTGGTTGTGTGTTACAAAAAAAAATCGTACCACAATATTAAGTACAAATAACGTAAGACAGCAACATAGCCGCGTTCGCGCTGAAAACGTAACCAACAAAATTGAAGCAACCAAATGGTGCCGAGTGCTCCTGCGCCCTCTATCCGCTGGTGAGGCAACTACTAAAATGAAAAAGGTCTATAACTTGGCAAACGGCGCAAACAACAGCCCCATATTCACGTGACAAATTTTCGTCCAAGAGTTTTGGTACTACGCATCGTACGATGTGAGGTCACGCGTTTCGCTCCCCCCTTCTGACTTGCTTAATACGGCCGTCGCGCTCGCTGACAGCCACACGAAGACACAAAAGCAGGTTGGGGGGCTTAGGAAAAGGCGAGGTTGAAGGAGCACGAGCAATGCAGCTAAGCTCCCTCTGCAGTTTTGACTGAACGTGAAGACAACCATGACTCGTACCCGATGTTTGGAATGTCACCTTTGGTTAGGGGGGAGGCGGGGGGGGGGGGGGAGTAAAAGACTGTGAGGGAAAGTAGGGTCTGGGTTGATGCTGCCAAATGCTTCAAATTAACTTTTAAAAATACCGTCCCCGCCAGGATTCTATCTTAGTTCTCCCGAGTGTAAAGCGGGCACAATACCACAGAGCCACTGTCGCTTTCGCTTTTGTAGCTTGAGCTACACTGGTGGAGGTTGAGCAGTTTCGCGTGGCTTTTAGAGAGCCGTGCTGCGCATGCTCGAGGAGCAGTGACGTCACACGGCGCACAGCTGGCACAAAAATGTCAAATTTTGGGTGTTTTACGTGCTAAACCAACGACGGGCATCTGGCACGCCCCAGCGGAGGACTGAGGATTAATTTGGATCACCTGGGGATCTTATGACGTGCAACCAAAAACTCGGTTACACGGCGCCTCCTCCGCAATAAGCCCTCGTCAGATTGCGGGCACCTCGGCCAGGATTCGAACCCGCGACATGGGGATCCGTAGGCCAGCGCTCTCGCCTCGAGCCACCGAGGCGGCTGCACAGCTGGCGCGCCGGAGCCGCCACCGCCGCGCGCTCCGCCGCCGCCGCGCGTGCCTCGGCGGTCTGCACATTCCTGGGGAGTGACGTCATAGCCGCGGCAGACGCACTCGCGCCGCCGCGTGCCCAGCTGTGCGCCTCCGTTGCGCAGCAGCCATGTCTGACGCTGCACCGGAGCCGCTTGATAGCGCCTCTCATTTTGTGCGCATGCGCAGAGGTATAAGTGGGTGTATGCATATAGCGGGGCGTTTGCCAGTGTGGTATAGCCATGGAGAAGCAGAGCGAAATTGCTGCTCAGCGGCGCAGAAGAGCGGATAAGCTTAACTCATTGGATCCCGAAGTAGTCACATAATGCGCATACTGTGTGTTTGTCATCGAAGCAGCAGTAAGCATGATAATCAAGCTAATCCTAGACAACCAGGAAAGCTAAGAATAACCAGCTGAACCGAAGCTCACGCTACGTATATAGTGGCATAGCCGAGCTAAGTCACTGCAATTTTTTGTTGTCGCCAGAAGTTGATAGTGCTCAATCACAATGCAAGACACGCACAGAGCTACTGGCTTTTGCATTGCCCCGCGTAATAATGATATCTGTTAAGGACACGTGCGCACATCAGTCTCGCCCAGCGCTTGTTCGATGGCAGCAGTTTCTGCAACATCGAACCAGTCTCACTGCGCGTCCCGATATTGGCGTGTGTACCTACGCGCGAATAAAACAATCCGGCGAAATCTGCGTTTGCAAAGCCTAGTCCAGCCGCGGCAAAAACTTCAGCCCACCTTTGGCCTGAAGAAATCTAAACACCCAAAATAAAATAAAAAGTTGTGGCCAGCATAAATCTTGATTTCTATTTTATTAAATTGCAGACCACCCGCGTACAATCAATACCTTATCAGCCGAACTGCGAGGCAGTAATCCTAGTTCTTGCACTTGTTTGGCAACTCTGGTCCGTAGCTGCCAGATGACAGCCGAACTATCAGAAAGCGAAGCCTAACTCTGGCGCTGGTTTGGCGATTTTGTAGCCCAAAGGAGACAGATAACAACCGAACTACCAATAAGTGAAGCCTAACTTTGGCACTTCTTTGGCGAATTAGGGCCAGAATACCCTGACTCTTGACTAAGAAGGTCAAAGTTTAGCTCTACTTTGGCTTCTTCGGGTTTTTCAAGGCCCAAAACTCCCAGACATTTGCCAAAATTCGGTCCAGACTTGTGTGCTACCTGGGAAGGCTAACTTTGACACTTGTTTGGCGATTTTGGCACAAAGATGCCTGATGTCAGCCGAACCACAAGGCAGCATGCCTAACTCTTGCACTCCTGCGGCGATGTTGGCCCGAAGGTGCAAGATGACAGCCGAACTTTTAAAAAGTGAAGACCAGCTTTGGCATTTGTTTTCGCGATTTTGGCCTTAAAATTCTAAATATCAGCCGAACTACCGGGCAGTAAGCCTAACTATGGCATTTGTTTAGAGAATTAGGGCTGATATACACTGACTGTTGCCAAGGATGGTCAGGTTTGGCTCTACTTTGGCTTCTTCGGGCTTTTCAAGGCCCTAAACTCCCAAACAAACGCAAATGTTTGCCAAAACTTTGTGCTACCTGGGCTGCCATTGCGCCCATTCATTACACGCAATGCGTTTCTAAACAAAACAAAAAATAAATATAACGGATGCTTGCCACAAGCAGCGAAACTGAAGATGCGGTTAAAAGTCACCTCTGTTGGGTACTCTTACCTGGGTAAGGTTTATCGCACCATCTCAAATTGTAGACATATTTGCAAGCCAATTTTAATAAGATTACAGAATAATCTTCTTGTTGTATTACACCTGAGACTGCGGTGGATGAAAACGGAAGAACTTTCAGTAGAAGGAACAGACACAGAGAACTGAAAGTTCTCTGTGTCTGTTCCTTCCTTTCCTGTTCCTTCTACTGAAAGTTCTTCCGTTTTCATCCACCGCAGTCTCAGGTGTAATACAACATTATTAGCTACCACCAGCTCGCCTGCACACTCACCGTCTTTTCAAGAATAATCTTCACGGAAAATTTAAACATTTTTAAATTTCTAACATGTTATGTACAAAGAAAGATGCGCACAAGAAGCAGGCGCCAATAACTTTACAAAATATGTCACAGCTCAAATGCACAATTATGAGATTTCAAACAAAGTTTTCGTGCAATAAGAAATGAATGCCTCTCGACTATGAAAAATGGAGGTTAGTATACGTATAACTAACTGTTCTAGCCCCTATTTGTTAAGTATGGTAATATTTCCTATGTATCTAAGGTACATTATGTTTATAGATTTTTAATGCATTTTTGTGACAAAAATATTAATATCTAGAAAAAGAGTCACTATATATTGCGCAATAATTAAAATAATTACTTTTAGACTTAATAATGAACCGTAAATGCATCCGCTTTCAGAATATACAAACGCTACCAACAAGACAGAAATATAAGATAAACCAGGTTTGCATATTATATATTTAGCAGTGAGAGCAAGCTATTTTTAATTTGCAAAATATTGTCCTATAGACCTTTCCAAAAAGACCTTACCGGCCACCAGAATTTTGCGACTGTCGCGTCCGCTGTCAGCCACAAGTTTCTCCCAATCGCCTGGTCTTCGAAATCTTGGTCAACACTAATCTCCACCTGCGTTGTGCATTCGAAGTTCATCAGAGTTTCTTGAAAGTTCTTACTTTATTTGCCTATTCAGGTTGCCCACCCTTTTTGTGTTGTCTCCCGCTGTAGGAACCAGAGAATACAAGCGCTGGAAGACTGATCGACCTTCGCGGGAAACGAACGAAGAGGGCGAATATCGAAGAGCGCTCGACGCGAGCCATACGACGTTCTTCGAGCATAATCTCCACTGGGATAATCTCCGAAACTCGTACGTGGTTTTCGCTAAAAAATTAGGTGGTACGGTGCGGGATACGGCACAAAACAGACACGTCCGTTCCTTTGCTTCAGTGCTTTATAAAAGCAAGCTGTCCTCTAAAGGTGCCCTAAAACAAGCTCGGATTCGGTACGATCGTTGAGAAGTGACTGCGTCGACACTGTAGAATGGATATGCTGTGTTATTTCAGACCGTTATTTAAAAAAAGAAACTGTTCGGATAACGCGAAATATTGAGGTACTTGCAATATGTTATTCGATGGACGACACTTGTTGAATTTCATGGGAGCGTTGAGTACATATGCCTTACGGTTATCTTGTGTAGTCAAATATTTTCCACAATTAAGATCTCTGTAGATTGACAGGGCTGAATATTTGGTGGCGTGAAAAAGATGCATAAAATGAAACAAACATTTCAGTTGCATTCGTTTTGTCGCGCACCGACTGATCGAACTCTATGTTTTATGATTATTTTTTTTTTATAACGGAAGAATGCGTTCTGAAATGATTCGTTAAAATATTTTTGCCCTAGAACAAATAAAAAACACCCGACAATTTAGGCCCCGAGAGCGTACGAACTTGCGCCTACACATACCTCCACATTACACTGAAATAAAACCCACAGCCAAGCGAAGTCGGCTAACACTGACATATACCCTCAAAATAAGAAACGCCCGCTGTAAATCTCCTGCTTCGAGACTGTTACTGGAAAAGAGCCTTTGTATTTGTTTTATGCAGGGTCATATTGCTGTTGGAAAGTATGCCCGTTTTGTTCTAATTCTCACAGGGCGGTTATAGGTGACGTACTTTCGATTGGAATCTTCTACAACGCCATGTTCACGAACTTTCGACACATGCGTTTTTATGCTCGGAGGCAGTGTTTCCCATTTGATTTCAGTTCTTTCGTGTCGTAGTCAAGGGTGCCAGCCAAAGCAGTAGGGAACATAAGAGTGCGTTGGCTGACCCCCTGTCTTTAAACAAAATGTTATCTTGCGAGTACATGATGGCCGTGTAAATGAGCCGACACTCATTTCAATCTACGCAAATGGAATTGCGAAAACTTGCACTCCACAGCTGTCTTGCATTCAAACGACCTGACCCTGGTACAACCTTTCACGTCCCCTTATTTGTACCAGGAGCTCCAAGACTGCTGGAGTAACCTTTAACTAAAAGCAGAGCTTCGCTGATATCATACGTTCAAAAATATCAAAGGCACTCAGGGCCCTGGGCATTGTAACCTACAAAAGATGTGGCATGCCGCCAAGTGTATTTAGGAATCTAAACATAGCACTTGTACAGCCCCACTAAGATTTATTTGACCAGTGTGGAACCCTGCATGTTGCCCAGGAAACTGCAGTGCACGGACGCTTAAGGCCTGTCCAAACAGGACACTTCAAAAATCGTGAGGTGACACTACTCTGTCAAAATTCGTGGTAGTTGAAGCATCCGGCAGTTCGATGTTTCTTTTATCACCACCATGCAGAGGTAAAAATATTTCTTCTCGCTACTTCCGCTTTTTGTTGACGTTGGTGCTCATCACACTTGACGTCGCATGCCACCTACCAATGCTGTCCATCTGTTCTGTCGTGCCCTCGTATCCTTGGCCGCGTTCAAAATTTACTTGATCTTCCTCCAGCGTTAGGATTTTGTACATTTGCGTTCAGCAACGTATACCCGCGTTCAGCGTCGATCTATTTGTGTCATCACGTGACACGACCCCCCAGTAAGCTCGGATCTATTTGGGTAAGATTTCGAGCGCAGCCCTTCCCATTTCCGTTTTTGGGACCTAAAAAGCAGTTGAGGCCTCAAGCGATTGACCGACAGCCAAAAGAGCCTGTGAGTGGCTGTCCAGACACACGTGATCAGCATACGCAAGGCGCCGGTAGAGGACACGGGCGAAATTGTACGAAGGGAACTTTCCCCCGGTAAACAAAAATCGGACGGAAGCGGACCGCCGCACGACATAGGTCGGAGTCTTGTCGCCTCACGATTTCTGAATTATTCTGTTTGTACGAGCCTTGACACGCTTGACCGTCGAAGTCTTCCTCGCTCCGTGTTTTGCCTTACAGAGAAGTCTCCCCCTTGGCCCTCTTATAGGCTGCAACATGGCGTAGCATCATTTATCGATAAAAAATATTATCTATCCGTCTCTTCTGCAACCATAAGGATCTATCCATAAAGCCTGCAGATTCTCAACGCCTAAGCAGCCGTACTGGCAGACTGCAACCTATCTTAACACTCACACTGCGCCACAAAGACACCTGCCTAATGGGGTCGTGGAAACGTGGAAGTCTGTTCCCCCTGAATTGACTGAGTCGACCCTCACCGGCTCATGACAGCATGAGGGCACTCTGGCGAAAGGCATCGAGGCAACTCTCTTCCTGACGTTCGGACGCGTATGCTTACTGATCATCCTGATCATCATGTTTATTTATCTGTCAAAATTATGCATCGTGACCCTAGTTTCTACGGCACACCAGGCGTACTTGTTATGGGCTTTAGCCTTTCTGCTATAACGTGGCTTTCTTGAGCCCGAAATAGATGTAGAGGTGGTGCTACTACCACGCCAAGAACGACGAAGTCGGTGACCACGAGCACAGGGCGCGCTGCAGCCAGGACGCCACGGGATACGGGGCTCGGATAGAGCACTGCCCGGCAGTTCCATCGACCAATGTCTTAAACGATTTCATTTAATTTGTATTATAGTTACACAACGTTTAGGATAACTATCTTCAAATTTATACTTTTATTATTATTATTGTTATTTCTAAGGTTCCCCGGCGATAGAAACGTCGAACCCTTTGGCGGCCAAGGAGCACCGGAGGATGCCGCCGCGGTGTACGGCCCAAATACATCCACATCTTTTCTTACCTTATTGTAAAATCGGGATAACGCGATTAAATGGAAAAAGCGGCATACAAGCACATCGTGACATGTCGTATTACGAACAAGTCATAACAGGTGGGGTAAGGTACGCGTGGTGGATCCATCATGCTTACGTCATCCCATCCATCATTATCCATCAAGAATCGACAATGCTTATGTCACCCTACCCGTTATGACTTTTTCCATAATACGATACGCTTCTATGCCACTTTCACCATCATTACAGGGTGTTTTAGCAAACCGCTATTGTGTGCCCGCACCGCTTTACGAAGCGGCACAATGGCTACCGCGCAAGCGCGTCCACTCTGAGCGTAGCCTGCTGCGCCCGCGTAGTTGGCCTGGCTCAGAGCGGAGCGGAACTGAATTGTTGTGTATACCAAAGTACGGACCTGAAGACGATGAAGCACACACTGAGCTCGTGCGCGCACTCGACCAGAAGGCATTCAAGCTCGATGAAGACGGACCTTTTTTCTATCACCTCTCTCTGACCTGTATATAGATGTATATAGTTGAGTAAACACATGTAACACAACATGGTGTCAGAAGTTGTGGGACTCGATCAACTATTATTGTTCCCGTAAGTGAGCAGCCGCCTTGGAGAAGAGCCTTGGACGACCCGCTTCCATAATTCTGAGGATGAATACGGAGCAAGCAGCCTCATCGACGCAAGCAGCCCCTGCTATGCCATATCAACTCAGCGCGCCTGAACCATTCACGTTTAACCAGAACAATAGACGACCTGGAAACGCCGCTGGGAGAGGTTTCGCTTAGTGTTCGGATTACATCTCAAGCCACAGGCTGAGCAGGTTAACTCTCTTATTTACCTGATGTGACCTGCAGCAGAAGAAATCTATGCGACACTCAATATCCCAACTTCTGAAGCCGAAAACTATGTGTCTATCATCAAGCAGTTTGAGGCTCACTTTATTGTCAAGAAGAACACTGTTTACGAGCGCGCGATGTTCAACAGTCGTAATAAAAATGACGGCGAAAATGTCGCGGACTTTATTACTGCACTCTACACATTGAGCAAGACGTGCGAGTATGGCCAGCTCAGCGACGAGCTCATTCGCGACCGTATTGTCGTCGGCATTTGCGATAAACGGCTGTCCATGAAGCTTCAATTAGAAAGTGTATTAACGCTCGAAAGGGCAGTAGTCCTCGCAAAACAGACTGAAAGTGTCGGCAGACAACAAGACGCCCTCAGACAAGAGGAAGCTACACCATCTGTTCAGATTCAAGTCGATCACCTCAAAGGGTTCAGGAGGCAAACGACACCAACAGAGAAGCAGAACTCATCTACCAAAGAGTATCAATCTTGCTACTGGTGCGGTGGCAACGCTGTTCACTCACGGAAAGAATGTCCGGCGTCGAAAAACAAGTGCCACAAATGCAGAAAGCAGGGCCACTTTGCCACTGTCTGCAAATCCAAGTCACGTTTTCTGCATCAGACCTCAGAGCCTACAACACTTCCCGAGAAGAGTGGCGAAGACTTCTGCTTTACAGGAACCGTGGTGTCCCTGAGTAAACTTGCACCTTGGCGAGTCTTGCTCCGCGTCGGTGGCGAAGATATGAGTTTTCGATTGGACACTGGTGCCGACGCCATTGTCGTACCAGAACACAAACTGTCCAAACTACAAGCCAAGGTTGGTCTTCACCAACCCGACAAGATTTTTCTCGGACCAACAAAAGAACGCCTTCAGGTTCTTGGGGTGCTCCGAGCACCACTCCATTTCAAGGACTCCCATGTGACGGGCATGTTCTATGTCACAAAAAACGTCAACGAATCACTTCTCGGTTTGGACCTCATACAAGCTCTCAACATCCTTCGACGAGTAAATGAGGTGTCAACTCTACAAGCGCTCGATCCAACCAAGGAATATCCCTCGCTTTTTAGGGGTCAGGTGGAAGCCGCTTATACGTGCTAAATGAAGCTTAAGTCTGATGCTTATCCTGTGGCCCTTTGGTCGCCTCGTCGCATACCAGTACCACTTCAACAAGCAGTAGAACAACAACTTCAGGACATGGAAAAGAAAGGGGTAATTACTAAAGATCAAGAACCAACAGACTGTTGCTCCCCTATTGTGGTGCTTCCTAAGAAGAATGGCGACGTCCTCATCTGCGTAGACTACACATCACTCAATAAAAGTGTTTTAAGGGAGTAAAATTCAATCCCGAGTGTAAAACCACTTCTAGCAACTCTAGTACAAAAAATATTTTCTCACCTCAATCCCTACTCTGGTTTCTATCAAATAAAGTTGCATCCAAAGTCAAAGTTGCTTACAACTTTCATTACACTCTTCGGCCGGTACAAATTCAATCGCCTTCCGTTGGGTATCTCATGCGCACCAGAGATATTTCAGAGGATGATGCATCGAATTCTTGAAGGGTTATAAGGGGTCACTTGTCATATCGACGATGTCCTGATATGGGCCAACACACGAACTGAACACGGCATTCGTCTTCGAAGAATTCTCACAAGACTGGAACAAAATGGGATTATCCTAAAGGTAAAAAAAATGTGCGTTCGGTCAATAACAAATCCACTTTTTGAGACACGTAATCGACCACACGGGTGTTTGCCCAGACAAGGAAACAATCTCCAGTATCTTAAATATGCTTTCTCCTGAGAACACGACGGAACTCAAAAGGTTTCTCGGTGTCGTTAACTTTATAGCTAGATTCATACCTAACCTGGCAGATGTACTTCAACCCTGCGAGAGCTTCTTCATAAGAATGTCGATTTCGTTTGGGACACGCCACAACAGCAAGCGTTTGAGAGGGGGAAATCAAGTCTGACATCTCAACCGGTCCTGGCCCTATACTCCCCAACAAAGACCACAATAGTATCTGCCGACGCCTCCAGCTACGGCGTCGGAGCCGTACTCATGCAGCCCCAGGAAAATGACACCCTCCGGGCTGTCGCCTGTTTCGAAATCTTTAACTTACACAGAAAAAGGATTTTCACAGATTGAAAAGGAAGCCCTCTCGATCACCTGGGCTTGTGAAAAACGGAAGGACTATCTCACTGGACTAACTTTACACATCAAGACAGATCACAAGCCTCTCATCCCACTGTTCACGAGAAAGCCCGTGATTAACCTTAAGCCCAGGCTTCAACGAATGCGCCTCCGCATGATGCGGTATGACTTCACAATGGAACATGTCCTGGGAAAGGACCTTGCCATTGCCGATACACTTTCGAGACAACCTCTCAAGAGTGAAGACGGTCTTTGCATCGCAGAGGTGGTTACAGCCTTTGAACACGCGCTCATTCGACACGTAGAGGCTCCAGATGTTGGCTTAGAACAACTGTTGGCAGCTCAAGACTGCGATCCTGTCATGTGTGCTTTAAAAACGTACATTGTCGAAGGATGGCCTAAAAGTAAATCGCAAGCCCCTCAAAACTGCCTTTTATACTGGCAGTTTAAAGAAAAACTCACATTGCACGATGGCCTTATTATGAGAAACTCAAGGTACCTTATACCTCTGTCACTGAGGCCCTCGGTACTACAGTTCTTGCATGATGGCCACGAAGGCATTGTCAAGTGTTCAAGGAGGGCCCAAGAATCGTGTTGGTGGCCTGGATTCAGCAGAGACATCTCGGACATGGTTAAAAGATGTGCAAGCTGCCTACAGCAGAGGCAGCACAGACGCCAACCTCTCATTCGAAGTTCACTCCCAGATCGTCCCTGGCAAAAGGTGGCAATGGATCGCTTCTACGTCGAAGGCAAGAACTATCTTCTTGTCACTAATTAATTCTCTCAATACTTTGAAGTAGCCCTCCTCGAAGTTCAGTGACCAGAAACAGCCATTATGAAAGCAAAGTCTATATTTGCTAGACCTGGCATAGCTGAAACTGTCATGACAGACAACGGTCCCCAATTTCGATTTGCGTTCGTGACATTCAGCAAAGAATGGGGCTTTCGCCACATCACATCAAGTCCTAAATATTCCCAAAAGCAACGGCGCAGCAGAAGCTGTCGAAACGATTGTGAGAACGAAGTTCAAGAAGTCGGCCGACTCTTATAGAGCACTTCTAGCATATCGCGCTACACCACAAAGTTATGTATTCAGTCCAGCAAAGCTCCTGTTTAGCGGGAAGCTGCGGACCCAGGTGCCTGTATCACCACAATTGCTTCACCCGAGAGTACCTGACCTTTCCCTACTGCGGGAGACTGAGCGCGAAGCAAAAAAGAAGCAAGCGTTTGATTTTAACAAACGACACGGTGTCATCAAACTATCAGAGCTTCATCCGTCACAAAAAGTGTGGATAACTGACTTAAAGAAAGAAAGGACAGTTCTCAGGAAGGACGACGGGCCGCATTTTGATCGGGTGGCCACTAAGAACTGCATCGTCAGGCGAAATGGTAAGTTCCTGATTAGTGACCGAAGTGCGAACATTAAAGTCGAGATTTCTTGGAATGCTTTACCACATACAAGCTTACACAACGGACATCAAACGGATGGGCCCCTCCTCGTTCAACCAGAGCCACAACCTGGCTATACGACACGCTCAGGAAGACTAGTGAAGCCACCGAGTCGATTTGGATACTTTAAAAGGAAAAAAAAAAGGAAATGTGTATACTAAAGTACGAACCTGAAGACGATGAAGCAGACACTGAGCTCGTGCGCGGTCTCGAGCCAGAAGGGCTTCGAGCTCGATGAAGACGGACCCTTTTTTAAATTACCTCTCTCTGACCTGTATATAGATGTATATAGTTGAGTAAACCCATGTGACACAACAGGAATGTGAAATCAATTTACTAAAAAACAGTAATTACGTCTTCCAAATTTTCTAATTCAAATGGAACGCAGGATGTCCGCGAGTCGCTACAACAGCGTAGTGGTTTCAAACAAGCATAATATTTCCACACCGATATACTCTAGACTGAGGTCCTCGTCGAGCACTTACAGGAGTGGCAAAATGTATTTACTCGGTAAATAGTTTAAGAAGTATCTATCTCTAGAAAGATTAGACGCAGCAAAGCATAACTTTGCTCAAAATATAATAATTATAAATTCAAAACTGATCAACGGCGCCCTTCAGCTGTCGGATCAAGCTCCCGTTTTCTCCGCTTAGGAGCCCCATGCTTGTGGGTGGAGGGCCAGAACAAACCCGATGTGAGTTCCGAGCGCACCTGCGATAATAAATTTAAGAAACAAGACATAAAACAAACTAAATGCCTCAGATGCAATCGAGAGGAAATTACAAATAAGACAAAGAAAGAAGAATATGAGATACCACTTTAATATCATTACTTGTGACAGTTCTCAAAAGTTTTATTTTTGAGGAATGTTTATCTCGTCACTCGTAGCCATGAAAACCCCTCACAGTTTTAGCATGAATAGGATAAATAATAAAAATCTTAATAATAATCATAGCTTATCTACCATGTAAGCACGGTGAGAGCCTCGCTGGTCGTCAGCCCCCACTCAAGTGCAAAGCAGGGGTAAAAAAATTAAAATGAAAATAATACAAATAAGCATAAAATAATACAACACAGTTCTATTATAAAACCCACAAAAGCCACAACAAACGAAAACGAATTGACAACAGTGAAGTTTACTTACACAAAGACAAGTTGATTGGAAATATGAACACACACCAAAACCATATAGAATAAAAAAAATTGTTTTTATTATATCCCAGTAGCACACATAAATTTTGAAGAAAATAAATGTTCTGTGCTTTTGTTTATTTTGCGATGTTCAGTGTACCTGCAAGTGTATATATCAAATTTAATATAATGGGAGCTAGCAACAAGAGATTGCAAAAAATATCAAAGGCATTCTTTTCCGTAGTTTAGTTGAGTTGTAGGTACAGTACAGTTCTGTTTATGTCTTGTTGAATAATTAAAGCTTTTTATTCTCAATTGGGCCAGATTACGCATGCTATTTATATTATTTTGTGTTTCTGGTTTATACCGGACACTTAATCAATATCCCTATAAGTTGTAGGCTCTGACGACGAGGGAGCGATAACAGAGAATTGCAGAAACCTAGATCTTTTAAACCATAATTCACATGAAAATAAATGTTTGTCACATTGTCATGCATGGGTGGGTGCCTCGGATCTCGAAATACATTCGCAATCAAAAAGCAATTTTTTGCAAAAAAAAAAAAACCTGTAGGCTTGAATTTTACAGTTTAAACAACCACAAAGAACACTGCACGATGCCGAGTTATTTGTGACACATCCAAATTGGAGCAGCACTCTGATACTTCATATATCTAAAAAGAAAACTACAAAGGACAGTTAAGAAAATTTTCTTTCTAGAGCTTTTTCAGCTCTAACTTAACTCGCGTGACAGATTTCATACCTTGGACTCAAACTCGGCATCAACACTTTAATATATTGCCGTAATGGTGAACGACAAAATATATGGGTTTGAGTTCGGCTCAACAAGCCCATGTGACTAGAAACTTACCTCCAAAAACTCAAATATCAAAATAAAAATATGTTTTAGATATAATGGGAATACCATTATGGATATGGTCATAAATACACTTAGCACACTCAAGATATAAAGAAAATATGTCAGGCGCACATTCTAAGAAACCAGTTGCGCCAACTTTCTTGCAAATTACTTCGGAGAACCAATCGCTGTAGTCTAGAAAGGGAGCTCGGTGAATGAATCTGCTGAAAATGAGAGTAGACCTAAAAACAGCTTGCTCCGTAATGATGAGCGTTTCATGAGCAGGTGACATGTCATTATTACTGTTACAGAGCCGACTGTTTCTTATATATCCAAACAAACTGTCAGCCGCGTCATTCGGTGAGTTCTCTCTGTACATTGCAGGGTATGGATTTTCGAGTGCTTTGTGAGAAAGTTGACGAACTGGAATTATCCAATGTAGATCCAGAAACATTATTGCCGAATCCCTATCTTAGTATCGTAATGAATATAAAATGCTAGCTATAGACAAGGGTACAGCAAGATATCACTAAGAAATCCTGTAGTTTTGTGAACCCATCTTGCCATAGCAACTGTATTAAGTTCCCCTAGGTGATTATAAAAAAAAACAGTGCAAGGACACGGGCAAGAAGAAGAAGGTAGACGAGAAAGGCGCTGACTTACAACTAGCCCAAACTTCTACGTTAGTCCCCTAGGTGGAGCATAATTGTGCCCATTGTATAGCATAAAAATTAAAATAGTGACCTACAATATTTACAGGCTCAACCAACTCTAAATATGTTGAACACATGACCTTAAAGATTACTCTCACCATGAAATGTGTGCAAACTTCCAAGTAACCTTTCACAGTAGTTTAGCTATTTCGAGAAAATACTTGGTGTGAACTGTTTAAAATATATTGTAAGGATCTTCAAGATTAATACAAAGCCTGTAGTGAACCAGAACTTTGGGCAGTTTACACAATATTATGAAGAGTAATTACACACATGTAACCCTTAAACCTAAGCCTGCACTGAATTTCTTTCTAAGTTCAATACGCTATGTATTGTTCACTACATAAATAATTACAAAAGAATAGATAATTGGGCTGGTCGGGGATTAAACATCTAACGGTATTAGCGCATGAGTAGAGAGATGAGTGAAGATACAGGATAGGGCGCTACTCACAACTATATTTACTGCTATGGAGCGAACGAAGAACATCGTAAAAATCAACCACCCCACAAATCAGAGGTCAGATATCAGAAACTTTCTTAGAACAAAAAGTTCTTAAATTGTTTCTACGACAAAGTTACGAACTTTTGAGTTCGTAACTTTGTCGTAACGTAACGACGAAATTTGTAACTTACGCAAAACTTACGAACATTTTGCTTCGGGAATACTGAAAAGTTTTTTTGTCGTAAGATAAATTTACGAACTTTTTGTCGTAAGATAGTTTCGGGAATCTGGCCTCAGGTGTTTGTCTTCATCTATGACAATGAATACTCCGCGGAAGCCAAACTTGCTGCGAAACACCCTGCACGATGGCAACGTGACGGTTTGAAACAAAGAATCTGGTGTCTGAAGCATGAGTCCGCGAAGTAACACCCCTTGCCTATTTTGCATCTTTCTTTTTCATACTTTTTGGAGTAATGGACTTTTACGATGTTCTTCATTCTCGTCATCTCAGTAAAAATAGTTGTGATTAGCGCTCTATGCTATATCTTCTCTCTTCTCTCTACGTGTGCGCTAATACCGTGTACATATTTGCAGAGGTAGTTGAAAATGTGCAAGGTCTTGTTTTTTTATATTTCACATCTTCCCAATGTTATGCGTGATTGATCATAAGATGGATGACACCAAGGTACCACAATGATTGTTTTAAGAATTGGTTTCTGAATAGCACGGGCGAAGCCGTCTGCGGGAATTTATTTTTGAGACTCCATCCAACCCGCGATCTGAATATGCCTTTTCGATTTAATGGTTAATAGTGCCTTATCTGTTTCACTTAAAGGGACGCATACATGCCCGTTAAGGTTTTTATATTTGCATGACATATGACAGCCTAACTACACAGAATATAATTTGCGGCTCGGAATTTGTTTTCTTTCTACCCGAAAAACGCCGATTGAGAACTGGCCGGTTTGAGTCGCGCTCACTCTCTTCTTTGTGGTCACGTGCAGTTCTCTATGTTTTAAACACAACTACCAAAGATAATCAAAGTCATGGGTCATCAAAGGCACACACTCAATACTAAAAATAGACAAAACGAAAGATACCCATTTTTTTGTTACTTTAGAAAGTTACTTTAGAAAGATGCAAATACTTTGATCGAAAAAAAAGTAGATGGCCACGTGACTTCCGGTACCTTTCTCCTCCTCATATTTCTTCTACCTCCCCAGTCATTTCGGTTTCGTGCTTGAGCAGTTACGTTTTTTTTTTTTTGTTTTCATGAAAAATATACGCGACGTTGTATCAAAATGTTCGTCGGGTATTCTTCTGTATCAAAATAATATTTTGTGCGGTGTCAGTGTCCCTTTAAGGCAGGGGTGCACAACATGCGGCCCGCGGGCCGCATCCGGCTCGCGGGCACTTGATTGCGGCCCGCGGACATGACACTGCAAATTATCCTGAAGACGGTGACCAGTGCGATGATGCAAGATATTGAAAACCTGTCTGTCAGTTATAAAAAAAAAAAAAAAAAAAAAAAACCTGTGTAGTTTCCAATAAACATTGTTTTGGGCCGCTTAATGTGTGAGATGTGCAGCCCTGCTTTAGGAATATGTAAAAAGAATGCTTACTTTCGAGTGGCATGCATAACAAGTCATGGCACGAGGACTCCCTTTTCGTGGCGTTCTTCAAAAGTTAATGAGTGGGTGACTCAGTATAGACGTTTGTTTGGGTGCCGCAACAAATAGTATCAATTAAGTGAGAACGATGTTTGAATTAAGCAGCTTACAAATAAATTAAAGACATAGCGGAAAAACCACGTTTTTAAAAATTTCTTTGAATTAAACGGGGGTACGAAATTATTGAGTTTGAATTATCACGAGCCTGCTGTATTCACACGATATTGCGCGAACAATAGAACGGGGCGAAACGACGTACGGCAATACCTGCCGGATATCGAACGGTGGTGCAAAGCTAGACATTTGAGCGACATTGGAAACGACTTTCAGCCGGTACTGGCACTACATTGCCAAGTATCACCGCGCTGCTTCGGGATGGTGATGTTCACAACTGACCATCGTGTTTTGAACGCTTATTTAACTTAATTTTCTTCTGGAGCGCGTGAAATAACACTTCTGTGACAGACCAGAGAACTTCCAAACTTCGGAAGGCCTCTGAGCCTTCTTCGGCGCTCTTGGCACTTCGTTGGCACTCCAGTGGCCAGCCAGAGAAGATTCAAACTTTGGCATGCCCCAAATCCCAAAATTAAGATTTACTTGGACAGTTATGGCTCAAGTCTGGCACTTACTTTGGCACAACTTTGGCGAACCAGAGAAAAGTCAAACTTTGTGCTAGAGGCCGCTGCCGTTGCTATCAGCAGCACGCGTAGTACTGACGTCACCGGGCGCTCCATAAGAAGAGCACCGTCATACCCGCAGCCAGACCGCTGCCGGCTTCTGCGGAATAAAGCTGTTCGCAGTCCTTCCCTCGTCCTGCCACTCCTTGCCTCACAGACATAACAACTGGCGACGAAGATGGGGGCAACAAAGGCAAGACGAAGGTAAGAAGCTTTGAAGCTGCGACCAAGCAGACAGCGAAGCACCGCCGGACGCCGCTGGATACTCGGCGACAGCAAGCTTCTCAAGATGGCATCCTCCAGTCATATCGGCCAAGTGGAAGCGTTCGATGAAACTGTGAGTGACTGGCTGTCTTATGAAGAAAGGTTGACGTCCTTCTTTCTTATCAACAAAATAGCTGACGACCTCAAGGTGCATGCTTTTTTAAGCGTTATTGGGCCCAAAACGTACAGTCTCTTGAAGTCGTTGACGGCACCTGCCAAACCGTCAGAAAAGACGCTAGAAGAACTAACCCAATTGCTGCGAAACCAGCTGTCACCGAGAGTGTCCGTAATTGGAGAGCGAGCTAAATTCCATCGTCGTAGTCAGTTGGAACATGAAAGTATCGCACAATATGTAGCGGAGCTCAGGAAGCTCTCTCAAACCTGCGAGTTTGGCGGTTTTCTAGACGAGTCGCTGAGAGATCGGTTCGTGTGCGGTTTATTCCGTGCGGACATACAGCGGTACTTGTTTGCAGAGGACAAAACGTTAACATTTCAAAACGCCGTTGAGCGCGCACTCGCGTTGGAGGAAGCTAAAAAGAATGTTCAGGAAGCGCACGCTAAAGAAGGGAGCGATGACTTGCACAAGATGAGCACCGAAGACTCGGCGAAAAGAAAACAGTCGTTCGAGTGTTATCGCTGTGGCTCTGATAAGCATTTCGCCCGGGCGTGTCCGCACATTGCAGATAAGTGCATGAATTGCGGCAAGAAGGGTCACATTCAGCGTGCGTGTCGGAGCGCCAAGAAGAAAACTGTTGGCGGAAAGAAGTGGGTCCGGACTCTTCAAAGCGACGACACGTTCAACGTCAAGATGTTGTCACCGCAAAGCCGGCGTCCCATCACCGTCGACGTGGAAGTCCAAGGAACGCCCCTGAGCATGGAATTGGACACCGGAGCCACGGTATCCATAATACCGAAGCAGCAGTTCAAGAAACTTCAACCTCATTTGAAGCTTGAACCCACCGAGCTACGCCTCAAGACCAACACCCGGGAAGTCGTGCAGCCCTGCGGTTTCGTCCAAGCATCTGTACGGTACAAGGGTCAAGAGGACGTTCTACCCCTCTACGTAGTTGACCACAATGGGCCCCCTCTTCTGGGTCGAGAGTGGCTCACACGTCTTCGTCTGGACTGGGACAACATCTGCTTCGTGCACAAACTGTCAGACTCTCATCGGTCTGACGCAAGCAACAAGTACGAGGCACCTCTAAAAGAACTTCAAGCCAAGTACAGCCTCATCTTCGACGGCATTCTTGGCAAGATAGAAGGTGAGCGAGCAACTTTGTTTTTGAAAGAGCAACGTCCGGAGTTCCTCAAAGCAAGAAACGTACCTTACGCACTCCGGTCGGCCATAGAGGAAGAGTTGCAAAAGCTTGAACAAATGGGTGTCATTACGCAAGTGTCAACCAGTGAGTTTGCTACGCCTATTGTACCGGTAGTTAAAAAGGACGGCACCATACGAGTGTGCGGGGATTACAAAACAACGTTGAACCCTGTCCTAGACATTGAGCAGTACCCTCTGCCCAAGCTTGAGGAAATACTAGCTGCGCTCGCCGGAGGCAAATATTTTTCCAAGCTGGATCTTAGCAGGGCATACCAGCAGGTAGAGATGTCGGAGGACTCAAAACAACTCCTCACATTAAACACGCACAAAGGGCTATTTGCGGTAAACAGACTCCCTTTCGGAGTAGCGTCTGCGCCCGCGTTGTTCCAGCGCATTATGGACAACATACTTGAAGGACTACCGGGTGTCATATGCTACCTTGACGATATTCTCGTCACGGGAGCAACCGCTGAAGAACACCTCAGAAACCTTGAAGCCGTGTTTTGTACACTTCAGCAGAAAGGTGTTCGCGTCAAGCGTGAGAAATGCGAGTTTTTCAAAGAAAGTCTGCAGTATCTGGGGCACATTATCAGCGAGACCGGTGTCAAGCCAAGCGAGGAAAAGGTTCAAGCGCTGCTGCTTGCCCCAGCGCCTACTAACATCGCACAGTTGCGCTCACTGCTTGGACTGATAAACTACTATGGAAAATTCACGCCGCGGCTAGCAACGCTTGCCAAGCCTTTCTACAGGTTGCTACAGAAGGACGTTCCCTGGTGCTGGGATCAGAAATGTCAAGATGCCTTCCAAGCCATCAAGGCAGTTTTGTCGTCGACGGAGGTACTGGCACACTACGACCCGGCACGCCCGCTGCAGCTATCCTGCGATGCGTCTGCGTACGGCCTCGGCGCGGTGCTCTCGCACGTCATGAAAGACGGCACTTTAAGGCCAATTGCCTACGCTTCCCGAACGTTATCAAAGGCGGAGGAAAACTATAGTCAGATTGAAAAGGAGGCGCTCGCCCTAATCTTTGGCGTCAAGAAATTCCACTTCTACATTTATGGTCGGGAGTTCACGTTAATTACTGATTATAAGCCCTTACAAAGGATCCTAGGGCCAAAGAGTGGCATCCCGGCAATAGTCGCCGCAAGACTGCAGAGGTGGGCAGTAACGCTTTCAGCGTACAAGTATAAACTTGTCTACAGGACGTCAGCAGACAACGCGGACGCGGACTGTTTTTCACGACTTCCGTTACAGTCCACAGATGTAGACGACAGTCACGACGAGACGTTTTATACGCTGCGGTTGGCATCTCTACCAGTCACAAGTAAAGACATCGCGCGTCAGACAGAGCGTGATCCCGTCCTCAGCCTGGTCGTAGACTTCACCAAGAAGGGATGGCCATCGCATCTTGATGATAAAGTGTTGAAGCCCTATTTTGACAGACGCAGGGAACTCACAGTCCACGAGCGGTGCCTGATGCATGGAATGAGAGTCGTCGTGCCCCCGAAGCTTCAACAGCTGGTCCTGGAGGAGCTACACCAGGGACACCCAGGAATCGTGCGGAGCAAAGCACTCGCACGAAGCTACGTATGGTGGCCCTCCTTGGAGACAGACTTGGAGAACCAAGTGAGACAGTGCACGGCATGCCAACAGCAGCGCCAGATGCCACAAAAGGCACCATTGCACCCGTGGTCATGGCCGACACAACCATGGTCACGGGTACATGTCGACTTTGCGGTCCCTCTTCGCGGTCGTATGCTACTAGTCATGGTAGACGCGCATTCTAAATGGCCTGAGGTCTTTGTCATGACGTCTATTACCGCAGAAGCAACGATAACAAAACTGCGCGATCTATATGCTCGGTATGGGGCACCAGAAGCTCTGGTTAGTGATAACGGTGCGCAGTTTACATCGGCCGAATTTAAGGAGTTCCTTAAAGAACATGCAGTTCGGCAGGTTCACACTTCTGCATATCACCCCAGCAGCAATGGACTCGCAGAGAGATTTGTGCAAACCCTAAGGAACGCACTCCGAAAGGGCCCTGCAACTGAATGTATGGAGGAAACGTTCTCAAAGTTCTTAATGACATATCGCAACACACCGCATGCGACGACTCAAGAAACCCCATCTTTTCTTTTTCTGGGTCGTCAGCCACGGACACGGTTGGATGCACTGAAGCCGGCTCTGAATCGTACTATCAGAGCACGTCAGTTTGAACAGACTTCACGGCGCAGTGGTGCTAACAGTGTGTTCGAAGTGAACGATGAAGTGTTCGTGCGTAATTTCAGGAGCGGCCCCACATGGCTCCACGCAACAGTACTGCAGCGGACGGGACCAGTGTCCTACGTGGTCAAGGTGCGGACGCCGGATGGACCCCGTACTTGGAGGCGACACAAGGACCACCTGCGCTCAGCGTCTACTGCAGCGACAGCGCTGTCACCCGTGAGAGAGGACGATACCGATACCATCTATCCTGCGTCTGAAGCCGACGTATCACCTCCGTCTACTGTCTTCGCAAGGCAATCGGTGCCCGTCACCCCCACTAACGCTGCCCCTCGGCGGTACCCAGAACGCCAGAGAAGACCCCCCGACCGCTATCAAGCCTCATGACGTCCCAAATTGCGGTGAAGGAAGTGCTAGAGGCCGCTGCCGTTGCTATCAGCAGCACGCGTGGTACTGACGTCACCGGGCGCTCTATAAGAAGAGCACCGTCATACCCACAGCCAGACCGCTGCCGGCTTCTGCGGAATAACGCTGTTCGCAGTCCTTCCCTCGTCCTGCCACTCCTTGCCTCACAGACATAACACTTTGGCATGCCCTATGATCGCCCAACTAGGGCTATAGTGTGGAAATGTACTTTGGCACTGATGAACGCCATGAGGCAAAACCTAACTGGCCAAAGTTGGGCCCTTACGTCTGCCAGACCTTTGCCCAAGTTGGGCATTTCTCTGTCGTGCTACCTTGGCAGGTTTTCAGACTTGACATTAGTACTATTCTACCAGTAGTAAATATAACCGTACTTTCCCTCCTTCTTCTTTACTTTATGGTTCGTTGAAAAATGACCCCATAGTGTATAGTCTTCGCTGTGTCTCTTCACTTGTCTTTTGTTCTTTGTCAAAGTGCACTGTTCCCACACTGTAAGATGTTAAAACAACTTGCCCAACCTTCTGCATCGTTTCAGGAATATAACCACCAGTTCCGTAAAAGATGGGATTTTTTATTGCTGACAGATAAAGGTATCCTTGATGATAAGCAAAAAGTAGACAAACAAAGCACAAAATGAAAATAATGACAACGTCAAGCAAGACTCAGTAAATAGTTTGATTTAGCATAAAAAACCCAACTTTAATGATACTTTTTTAATTTTAACGAAGAACATATTTTAGCTGATATATTCACAGGAGTCGTCGAAAACTCTTTAAGCAACATAAGACGGTAAGGTACGGTGAAGCTTCTTACGCTATGCATTTTAAACATTTGCATAAAAAAGGGCGGTGATGGTTTTTTTTCCATTAATATACTAATACCCAAAAAAAATGTAACAAATAACATGCCGAACGCTTACTTAACTTCAACTAGAAAAATATTAACAACACGCCTATAGATGGCAGCTAGGTTCTATACATTTCTAAAGTGCGTGCGCTTCACTCAAATAAGGTTCGGTTGTATTAGATGCAGACCTTGAAACTTCCTGATAAATGAATTGGTCTTATATCGAGATCGGTCCGCTTCATTTGTTTCTATGTAATGCAGTTTCAACTTCATTGTTGGCGCATTAAAACGATAAGGTTCCGAAATCGCTCCGCACGTTATTGTCCAAATGCCGTTGTCTTATCACCTTATTTTATTGGGTGAACATCTTTATAAGAATTGAATGCTGTCTTGACAGAACAACTTAATCCTAAAAATTATTTCTGCCCGTCCAACAAGTAGGAGGTCTTTTTTGACGTCCATGAAGAAATATATTTTATTTAAAACTAATATACATATCACATTCTTCGTAGAACTACTGCTACTGAAATGGTTCTATTTAGCAATATGTATGCAGACACAAAATACGAAGATACCCACTTGCGTTACTTGCACGTTACGCAATTCAGTTTGCGAAATAAATATTATCGTATGTAGTAGCCCCCCCCCTCTCGATAATACATTTTGATAGATGTCAGTCTCCCGCTGGCGTTGTGTATTTTTGAGTGGAACGCTTCACCGGAATCTATGGAAAGGGCAGTCATTCAATGAGCAGTCATTCAAACACAAATGTGATGACATCATTTTGTTTTCAAAGTTTGACTGTGTACGTGACATCTTTGATTGATTAAACGTGTTTTGGAAACGTGCAATTGGTCGGAGTCAAGTATTTGGACCGCTTTAATGTGTGGCAAGGATGTGCTAAACCAGGTTGTAGCCGTACAAAGTGAATTAATATGTTGTATTAGTTATTTGTAATGTTATTTTACATTCATTATAAAACTCCTCGCTCATGTAATGCATCCAAAAGGATTACTTGAATCTATATATGGGTAAAGAAATGGATTGAAATTAAACATAAAAATGCGTAAGTCGGTGCGTAGATTGCTGTTAAAATGAAGAGAGCGTTCTGCCCCGCCTTGTACTGCTTTAGAGTTTTCTAAATATTTGTTTTAATGCGTTAATCAAGAGAAGTAAGTTTTCAATTGTGGCACCGTATGCATTACAAGCGATCTAAAAGCTCATCAAATGTCTAAAGATAGTTTGCCAGAGTGTCTATAAAGCTATATATGCAGCAATGTTAACCTTTGTTTTTGTTCAAGTCATTGCAATATAAACGTTACAACCTTGCACCGTTACACACCTTTTTATGGATATAAGGGTGCAGATTTGCAAGAACTTCCGTGAGATGGGTGTTTTAGTTCCCGAAAAACCATTTACTAGGTTTGCTAAAGGGAAACTGAAGTGGTTCTGTATTTGAGTAAAAACACCTAAATCATTTTTATTTGGCCTTCAGGATCACGCATATCAAGATTATTTTTCAATTTACTGCACGGAGGCTGCAGAGATTAATTTTCAAGGTACCGCTGAAGCCCCTCCTTCCCGGGGCGTGACGTCATATTATGCGTTTTCGGAATCTCCGCTCCGGCGCATCTACACCGCGTATCAAAGCTATGCACGCGCACTCTTGGTATTTTGAGAACGGTCGGAAAGATACGTCACGGCTGGTGTCAGTGCGGGGGAATATACCTGGCAAGCTCGCCATTGCACATCCTGCCCACATGAGCGACAAGCGCTTGGCGGCCCGAAGCTCCTATTATGACGTTACGACTGGTGTGATGTTTTTCGTGTTTTTTGCGTTTAGTTGCATCTTCAGGGACCACGAACGTGATATTCAGATTCACGGGATAAACATACGCCAGAATTCACCTTTAACTCGTTTTTTTTTTAGAATTGTTTCGGCTTCCCTTTAATCCGTAAGGTATAGAAACTTCAAACACCATTAAGGATGCAAATAAACTTAAACTGCAGTGAATATTATAGCCAAGATAAAGTGGTTAGCGTGCCCTCATAAGATTACAAAAGTGAGCGTTCTACACAGTACTGCGCATTCTTTACACTGAATGCTTTCATGCATGTCAATTCGTGTCTCTCAATCATATATGAAAATGATTGTTACAAAAATAGACTAGCCTAAAGCTGTAGCGAAACTTGTTAATTGTGTATAAATAAAATTCTAAGGTATTTCGGTATTTCCAATGCGTGTTCTGGAAATCTTCGACACACGCCGTTTTATGGCTTGGAATGTCTGTTTTAACAGCTTAAAGTTCTACTCTATTGAATGTTCTTAAATTGTAGAAACATTTTGAACTCTCAGATTGCATTTTCATTTTTCAATTAGTAACACTTCGTTTAGCAATTTCAACAAATTCTAAGTTTTTAATCATGGTGTTTCATTCTTTGCGCGGTTATGTTTGCTTGTTCTTGTAGTAAATTTTTTGTAAATTATCTTGCTTTTCTCCGAGAACATGCAGATGTTTACTCGGTGCAAGAAACCTTACCCTCGCAAGAATTCTAAACATAGAGGAGTCATAACTTGACGTCAGTCCAGAAGTTCCTTATTCTTGTTTTTCAGAGCGATCTATTGTGTAATATATTAGAGGCGTAATTGCGGTAAGTTTTTGAATGTGCACTCAAAAAAACTTCCGTAGTCACACCACTTTTATTAAAAATAAAATGTCTGCAGTAGATACTACCGGGATCATGAGAAGAGGACAGGTGCTTTTTGCAGCAAAAAGAAATGGGCTTCCTGTGGATGGTAGTATAAAAAAGCAAACCATCAAACCACACATATTGCAAGGCGGCGTCAAGCACTGTTATAGAAGAGCAAGTTAGATTTCACTTCCTGAATGCATGCTTGTCACCTGGAATCTTTGGGCACAGGTTGCCACAGAAATCGCAGGGTTTGGCTTACTGCCTTTTTTAGTTTGGCTCGCATATGGCATCTTTGGGCCCAAATATCCAAACCATTGCCAAAGTTAGGCTTCACTTGCTAATAGTTCGGCTGTCATCGGGTATCTCACTATAAAAAAAGGTGTATTATTACACCCTTTTTCCCCTATAATACACCCCAAACTTGAGTTCGACGTACAGCGCACTGACGTCGATCCGACGGTACTAACTTTCCCAAGAGGCTTGATAGGCGAGTGGTACAACCTATTCAAATAGCTAATGTACGTGTTACAGACCACAAAAAAATAATTGGGGTTTTCGTGGCCCCATTGCAAAACCTCAGTGTTATCTTTCTGTGGTCTTTGGTACGTATTTTAGCTGTTTATAAGTTATATCGCACCGTTATAAAGCCCCTCGTAAAATTTGGGGCCGTCTGTTCGATTATAGGGCGCGGTACGCCGAATTTAAATTTTGAGGTGCTTTTTATAGGACAAAAGTGTGTAAGGCGATACCCTTTTTTTAGAGTGTTGGCCTAAATCGCCTAATAAGCTCCAGAGTTCGGCTTCCTGCCTGGATGCTCATTAGTTATCTAGAGTTTTTGGTCCCAAACTGCCAAGCAATTGTCAGGCTTAGGCTTGATTGCCTGGTAGCCGGTTAGCATATGGTACATTTTCCGGCAGGAATTCCCGAATAAATGCAACAATTCGGCAATCAGGACGGGTCCCGTTCTCGCAGGTTTATGTTTGTTAGGTTTAGAGGACCGATTAAGTTTTGGTAGAGCACGGGCGGCCTCCGGCCTCAATAAATAAAAGTTGAGTTTAATTCTGCCAACAAATATTTCTTTTGTTTCCCGAAATTCGTTTATTTAAACGTTGAGTGGAATGTTGTGCCGCGGCTCGAACAGGCAACGCTGATTCTACAAATAGAGAAAGCGTGGGACTGTCGTGCTCGCGCGTAGGGACACACGCCATGTCCGATAGGACAACTGCACACTTTCGAACGGTCGCGCCGTAAGACCGATTCGTCGTTCCTGCAACTCCTGCCATCGAACGAGCACTGCGCGAAACTGATATGCGCAGGCCTCCTCAACACAGGCCACGCGTCTGACCCGGGTCGCTGGTTGTAATTGGCTGATGCATGGTGTGCGTCGTCAGAGACAGATCCGTCGAAATGTAGTTGCTCAGGATTCAATTACAATGCTGTACTGCTTGACACCGCTTGACACGCCACCTCTTGGGTGGTTCGTTGGTTTCGGCAACGTGCGAGAGAAGTCTAGGAGGCCGCTCTCGCCATTTTGCATTTCCCATTTTTTCGTTGTCTCTTGGGTCACCCAGCCGAAGCTCGGACTTGCAGAGGAGCTCGTGCTCGAGAAGCCCAGATTCCTTAAAAAGCTGAGTGGGCCTCTGACTGTCTTTTCGCTTATTGTATCTGCCGACTTGCTGACTGCGACGCCTGGGTCTGAAGGTTTCTGAGAATATAAATCTCATTTTTCTTATTTATGTTACGATCGGTACAAAAAAAATATAATATTAGTTTATTGTCCCATTGGGAACACCTCAAGAGGAAGCGATGAATGACCTGGGGGCCCAGGAAAAACTATTATTTTAGAAATATGTTTTATTTTTATTTATCACGCCAGGAATGTGAAGTTTTAATCAACAGTAAAAAAGAGTATAAGT
>JABSTQ010002493.1:0-33934 GCA_013358835.2 Ixodes persulcatus | reverse complement strand
GACTGTGCTAGCCGAGCCCGTCGATCACATTGTTGCGCCAAAGGCGCCTGCCATCGTGAGCTCGTTCCATGCCTCTCGTGAACATCCTCGTGAGCGTGCGTCCCGTGATAATCCTTCCGCTGCGTTAAATTCCTGGGCGCGTAAGCATAATTCAAATATGACGTAAATACTTCATAAAAAACCACCACGGCACTCTCGCGCTCTCTAGATCTCCGCTCTCGAAGCGGTGTTAATCCCGAACACATCCTCATTGCTACTTTTGTGTGCGCTCCGGTTGCTCGGGGGTGATTGTGCTTAAGAACTGTAACAAAGACTGTGGCAAATACTGCAAATCAATTTATTTAGTTTTAATCATTTGAATTAGTATTGTTTATAATTACTAATTTCAAAGATTACGATCCTTTTGTTGCTCCTGTCCCAAATATTTTTAATACCCTTCATAGTCACTCTTCCTCTTCCACATGAACGTTAACAAGAAGAGGACATTTGCCATCCCACCCTGAAGAAAAGCGGTCCCCGCTTGAAACGTTGGTAAAGTAAAGGCCCTCCTGGAACTACTCAACTTTCGTTATATATATATATATATATAGTTGCTCATATAACGTGTTCACGCATTTTGCACTATTCTGATTATCTCCTGGAAGTAGTGCTGGGTTTCTCATTATTTTCTCATGTAAGTCAACCGGAATGGCTATACCACTTCTAGGCTACAAGTGCCAGGCTCTTTGCACGAGGAGTCTCCCCGGTTGCACAAACTCTCGCTAAGCAGGAGAAAATCCCCAAAATAAAGCTATGCGCTCTGGCTTCTAGCCGTCGGACAATACCTTTAAAATGAAAGGATTTTCTTATAATGTTGCTATAAAAATTGTCAGGAAAGCTAAACTCCAGTATGAAGAGAAGTTTTTATATGCCTGTTGAGCCCAGTGAATTGTGTGACAGGGCAAGGACGGCGTGCTTGCTCTCGTTCTATTGAAAACTGTCAGTAAAGTAATGTGGTGTGGCGGTATTTTTAATTTTCTTATAACATTAGGTGTGGGCCCAAACTGGATGTACATGCAAATGAAAGCTAAATAGGGCGATACTGTGAGCTTACAAATAGCAGAGAGCACAAAGTTCCTTGTATAAAAATTCTCTGGAATGCCGCTGGTACAGTTGCAGTTGACTGCTTTGCAACGTGAGACACCACTGCTGTTTGTTTACATTTTTTCTCCCAAAATAGCAAACAATTTCCCCCCCCCCCCCTTGGCCCTCGTCCTTTGGGGGTGGGCTGTCTGCCCCCCCCCCCCCCCCCCCACTGGAATGAGTTTGAGACCCTTGCTATACAGGGTGTAAGAACCTAAGTCAGGACAGTCGTTGCAAAGAGGTAGAAGCTCTGGCAACAATGCGCTTTACTTAGTTATTGTTTGTTTCAGTGTTATTGTGTGAAATTTTATTAGATGTTGATGTACTTACTCGAAGTGTTGTGCATTTATTGTATAACCAATCCATGTAGCCCTCCCCTTGTGTACTGCGCTCCCGGGCGCTTTTAAAGGAAACCCGAGCATAACCATATATATATAAACATTCGACCACTGTTTTTCTTCTTTTAATAAATGTCTCGATTTAAATTGGCGTCAGTTGAAAATCGAGAAACAAACCTATTCGTAGTACAACTTTTCTGGGTAAAACCAAATCAAACATGAACTCCAATTCAAAGCAAAACCCTTCATATTAGGTTTCTTTCTTCTTCCGACGAACATAAGATCCCGCCCCCTGTCTTCAATCGTGGGATTCGGGGGCTCTGGGCTTGCAGAAGTTCTCTAGGGCGTCCCGAGTCTTGCGTGAGCGATAGTCCTGGATCCAGCGCACGAAGCGGGACACCTTGGTGAACCGCATGGGCGTGGACGTGACGCCGCAGACCGGGGGACCGCCGGCGAGCACGCCCTCCAGCACCCAGGCGCCGTCCGCAGTCTGCCTGACTAGGGGTCCGCCGCTGTCCCCCTGCATGGATGGACGCACACTGCTCAACCCGCGAGACCGGGCGGCGGATTGCGCCATCAAGCTGGCCTTCTTAGTAACAACAGTTAACCCCTACCCCTGCACGGCCAAGCGGACTCCCTCGCAAAAGGGAGCTAATCTTGATATGGCGTCTGACGAATGAAACAAAGGGGAACAGGAGACACACTGTAGACACGCGACCTACGTATACTATGAAATAATGAAAAGTACAAGAGGACACTTAAGACTGCTTAGGTCTAGGAAGGCGAAAGCATAGTCCCGCGGGTGAAATGCTTTCGTCTTATGTTTCTACACGTATTAAAGTTTAGGACGACGTATAGGACGACGTCGAGGACGACGTCCTAGAGAACAACGCCAAGTACGCCGTCTATAACAACCTTTAGGACGGCGTCTAGGCCGACGCCGAGGACGACCTCAAGGATGATGTTGAGGACGACGTCTAGGGCGACCTTAAGGACGACGTCGAGAACGATACCCAAAGGTCGACGTCGAGAACAACGCATAAAGGACGACTTCTAGGACGACCTCTAGGATGACCTCAAGGACGCCTAGATGATACGTCTAGGACGACCTCTAGGACGACGCTAAGGACGGAGTCGTCCTTGAGCATACGATTGAGCGGCCGCCTGAGTGGTCACGTAAACGTTTTGGTACCTTTCATGTTGCCCACGTGTCTTCGCCCAAGGACTTTAAAGGTCGACTGACTTGGTGAATGATGTTGATTGGGGCGAAGCTCTGGTGGTGCTGAGGATACTGATTTTATTGTTCATAGGTAGTGCTGATGGTGCTGATTTTGTTTTATTGCTCATAGGTATTGCTGAGTTCCGGGTTGCGTTTCGACTTCATTATTACTGCTTTATGGTCGGTGAAATGCAGAGCCATGCATGCAAAGTTTAACGCGATTGTATAGGCATTTGACCGCAGCGCCCTCTCCTGTATAGACGTTGAGCGGCTACATGCAACGTTTCATCCATGACATCCCCAGCTCTTGAGTTACTACCACATCTCAGAGCCCATACTCGTCCCGCAGTCGTGACCGAGTGGTTAAGGCGATGGACTAGAAATCCATTGGGGTCTCCCCGCACAGGTTCTAATCCTGTCGACTGCGCAAACATTTTTTCTTTCTTTGTGAACACGGACGCCGTTCGAACAGACGGACGGACGAACGGACAAGGCTAGACCCTAATACCCGTGTCCCACTAGAGCGACAGACAGAAACAAAAGACAGCGACAAGCCTCAAACTCATGCAGCATGCTCGCAATGGTACCTTAGGCAGGCGTGTAGTCGTTCAGTGCTCGTGAAGTAAGCACGAGCGATTGCAAGCCTGCCAAAGATACCCTCGCGTGCATGATGCTCGTGTTTGAGCATCGCCTCCTTTTTTCTACAAAGACTCTGAAATCGCGAAAGACTCTGGTTTGAGGCTTGTCGCTGTCGTCTGTTTCTGTCTGTCGCTCTAGTGGGACACGGGCATAAGGAGCTTCGCCCCTAATATAGGGCGTATTCACTGGCGGTCATAGGTGTGGGCGCGAATGCTGAGCGCGTGCTGAAGGCGAGCTTCCACAGTTCTTTTGCAACGTGCATTTCGCACCATCAAGAGTGCCGGGCTTATACTTCGTTTCACCTTATCTGCGAGCGAAGCCAAAGCTAAAAGCGCGAGACCAGCGCTTTTTGCGTTTCTCCCCAGCTCGCGCGCTCGAGCAAAGCCTGAACGCACGGAGCTTTCGTGCTCGCGCTTCCAGATTTGCCTTCGCTCGCACATAAGGTGAAACGAAGTATAGCAGCCTATTGATGTGAGCTCGTTCTGAGCATGCGCTCTAAACAGCACCCACAAGTATGGCGTCCAGTGAATACTTCCTATTAATTCCAGTCTAGGTTGATGGAGCAGAATGCGAGCAAACGTCGCCTGGTGAGGCTATCGCAGCCATGCGCAGTGCAGAGCAGAGAAGAAAATGTTTCAGAAAAATAAAATCAAAGTGGCAAGAAAGTAAAAGCTCGAACGACTAATCACATTCACATAACATTAGCACGTATGCGAACGCAAATCATAAAATTTTCTTGATAGATAGACTGCAATATTTGCAACTTCAAAGGAAGCCACGCCACCCGGCGGACAAGAAGAGAAGGAAAAGAGCAAGTAGCTACCGCCTATCCAAGTCTGCAGCGAAATCTGGAGTGGCCTGACGGCCGAGATGTGAAACAGACGAAAGGGGTTTAAATGCACAGACTTGGAGCTGCCTGTGACCATGTGTATATGCGTGGAAAACAAGTTAACCCCAAAAAGATAAAATAGACTTTCAGTATAGGGGGATCTCAAAGGTTCGAATCCCCCGAACAGCTTGGGCGCTGGGGCGTTCTAAAACTTTCTTTCGGAGAGTTCGTAACTTGATGCATTCCCCTTCGCTGCCTGCTTAGTGTGTCCCCCTCTACTTATCTGTCTGGCGATAGCCCAGATGCGGGACCACTCACGTGACAGGTGGAGCCATAGCTGTGCCTGGTGCACAGCATAGAGTCCAGCAGCTTGAGCTTGAGGTAGCCTTGACACTCGTCGTTGTCCATGGTCTCTGTCTGCAGCTGCTTCAGCACGTCAGACAGCGGTCCTTCCATGTCGGCTGCAGCGATCGGAGAGAGCTCGTTTTTGCGCGACTTCTTGTTCAAACCAAACTTGACACAGGACGAAGATGCACCTGTTGGCAGCCGCAGTTTCGCTAACTGGCGTTTCGCTAAGTTTCTTTGTGAAACGCCGGCAGCAGCGTTGAGGCTTCCAGGAGGTGCTCCTCTTCGAGCCCTTTTCTACAAGCTTCGACGGTGCCAGTTTTGTTCGGATCATCAGTAAATGTCAACGATTGCGATGAACGCATCAAAGTAAACAATGGTTGAAGGTTGATCGTCAAAAGTGTTGGAGCAAGTACTTACGGACCGCAATGAGGTTACGAACAAACTCAAGACGACGAAATCGTAAAGGGCCACTGACTTTCCGAAATTAGTTCCTACAGCTGCAAACGACTGGAAACGATATCTTGACATGATTATCAAAGTTTGAAGTTTAGAAACTACGTATTTACAAAAAAAAAAGAAAAGTTACAAAGAAGGTACCAAAAACAAAGTAGCCACATACTACGCGATAGAGGTTAGAAAAATAGGCACGAACTTAGTATAGAAAGCCTGACGGTGTAAGTAACCTATAATACTTGCTGTAGATCGTACAAGTAGAGTGATCACATCAACGCAGCTGGCTAACGAGGCACGTACCCCCTCCTCTACCACCGTTCGTCGCCGGTTGATTGAAGCGCCGCCTCGGTTGCACATTGCGACGCGTCTTCGCAACTACACAGTTAAGAAAGAAGCAGCAGCGTGAGAGAAAGCTGGCGCTACAATCAACTGGTGACGAACATTGGAAGGACCGAGGCCGGGGTTCAACAACTGCAAGAAAGCGTCTAAGACGGCGTGCAAGTTCTCCTGCTCTTTGCGGACCTCGTGCCCTCCAGATGCGCCCACGTGCTTTTGTTTCCCCCTGACCTCGCTCAGCCAATGACGGCGTGACTCGGCTATCTCGTCATCGTGCGTTCCCTGGGCTTTCTTTACCGTGCCATTTCAGCGCGAACCTCCCCGTGTTCCGATGCGCCAAAGCCGCGTTTTCGATAGTCGCCTTCTCCGAGCTGACGTCCTTGTCTACTGGGGCTCCAGACTCGTCAATCACAAAGGTAGAGCCGAACGTTCGCGGAGCACGCTTGACTTCGGCGACAAAAGTGCGCCGTCACCGTCGCGAGAGTCCCATCGGCGCGCTCTGAAAACTTCGGCGCCAATTTTGTGCTTGACAAGTCTGGGGCCCCTGGGCTGCAGCGGAACGTGTTCTGCGCACGCGCAGTATCTCTCTTCCGCGGAATATCGGACGCCGTGTGTCCACGGCCCACTGACAAAGCATTTTTGGCCCGGCTGACAAGCGCTGGAACTGTGTGTACAAATTAAGGTAGTACAATCAAATTTGGAACCAGAGATTCGACAATACGTTTTTGTCTGAAATGCCTAAGCCGGAGTCACACTGCTTATACACCATACAAAGGACAGTTTGCATACAGATTCGAATACGAGTCAGCGCGAGATTCGTGCTTCGAATGCAGCATGGCAATGGGTTCAAGGAGGAAAGTTGGCACGCGGCATTCGAACCAGGGATATTGCGGTGACTCGTGTTTGATGACTGTCTTTTCTAGGATGGCTAAGCAGTGTGACCCCGGCTTTAGAGTGCTCATCAAACCTCAACTACGTATGTTTTGCGTTTGTGCGTGTTTATTACATGCATTTTGCGTTTGTGCATGTCATTACATATCATTCAACAAACTTTCCCGAAGTGCTTCGTCAAAGAGCCGCTTTTCAGCGTCCTTCAGGATTGCGATACCATGAAACAAAACCCACAGTTCGCGTATTCCGTAGTATAGATTTGGGCAGAGCTGTAGGTTTGGTGTGTACTGTACAATGAGCGTTTCACTGAAGAGGAAAGACTCACACGTGGTTTTGCCCCAGCCGGTGGCGTACACGGTGGTGTTTGCAGGCAAGTCTTCATCGAGAGAAGGTTCCGGCAGGCACACCGGCCGAATGAAGTCGTTAAAGATCACCTTCTTTTTGAGCCGCAGAATGGCGATGTCATTCTAAGGAAACAAAATTAAGGAACCATGCAGCAAGCCAAAGGTAACAACGTCAGTGCAAAAGCGTTAGCCGCGATACTTCGGAGAGCAGTGTGATCCGCAAGCCACTTTTACGGCTCTGACGTTGGCATTGAACCAAACGTCTTTCAGCGTGTATTAGTTGAATGCAATGCGGGAGGGGAGAGTGTGCAGAAAGATCTGACGCCATGGACGGATGGCACTTCGTGGGCTAAGAACTGCGCAGACCTAGTCTGTTGATCTAATAATTGCCAGTTCATCACAACTAAACATTCTTTCCTAAAAAAGAAAAGACTGGTGTATGTCATTCTTTTCAGAAAAAAAGTTACCTTTGCCGTGCAATAAACCCCTAATTCTAACCCTGTCCTTTAGGTTGTAATGGTCAGGCGGAGCCACTGGCTCCCTCTTTTGATCTTCCTTGCTAGGCCAGTTACTCACGTATGTCCTGTACGAGAGCCTGTGCTCGCAGATGTGCGCCACCTTGGCGACCACCTCGGTCTCGTCTCTGCTCTCCCTCTGGTGGGAGCCCAGGTGCACGTTGAACAGCGTCTTGCTCTCCAGGTACCTGCCGTCGGACATTGCATGCCTTCGGTCAATGTCATCCTCCACGTTGACACGTATGACTCTATACTCACGTGTACAAAGAACGACCCGAGCACAATAAACCTTAGCAAAACGCGCAGTGCCGTCTGTGGCGTCGAGAGGAATGCCAAGAACACCTTGTGCAGAAGAGGTAGTAGCAGAGGACGAAGGATACGCCGGCACGCAACTGCGTTACCCGTTTATTCCTCTCTTCGGGGCAAGGCGCATACAGGACTTCGCGCGCTAAGGAATTTTTTTTTCTCTCAAAAGGGCTCTAGCCGTATTTAATTATGAAGGCGCTTGAACATCTTTCACTGTAGTTTTTTCACAAATATATCCACGAACAAAAAAACTTTCAGCCTTTCCACTCTGATGAAGAAGGAAGACCAGCGAATCTGTACTATAGTGGGAATGAAGTAATGGCCGGCCGCAAGACGGCAAGCCAGAGTGGAAAGACTTGAACGGTTGCCGCCGTCGCTCATAGATGGCGGTAGCTGTCCAGAATTTTGTGTCGAGATTTGTTTGCCCACAGACACGATACTGGGGAAACTAGGCCTTAACAGCTCCGCTGTAAAAAAAAAAAAAAAAAAAAAAAAAAAAAACATTTAGCAATTTATTTGTGCAAGCGCATGTCACGATTTTTCTAGAGACTCGTGACGTGGTGTTGTGGTACACGGGCGCTGCGTTTTCCAAGAGGCGTTGCACCGCACAAGGTATAGATTTATTAGCTCAAAGGCGGGATTCGGTGCTTCCTACAAGTAGCGACATTTCCAGCCGGGTGGGAATCCTCGCTAGAAGCGTTTAGTTTTCACCGCGAGGGAGCGAGCAAACGAGTTGGAGACGGTGAAACAAAAGTATGGTTAAGAAAAAATTAAATGAATGGTAATTAAAATCAAGGTGAGACTGAACCTCAACTTAAGCATTAGTTAGTCCATAACTATAAGAATACAATTTGAATATGTGGCGCAAATCACCACCCGATCCACAGGGAACAGCCGTCATGCATCCATCCATCCATTAACGCGAATAGGTAGGCACCGCGACATACCATTATAGTGTACTAACACCGTCGCAAGACCTTAGTAATAAGATTCACTCGTCTTCAGCTTAGAGAGCCTAGAGAATTAAGAGAGGGAGCAGCTTAAATTATATTTTATGGCGGACGCCTTCAGCGCCGATGGGTCGCAAGTGCGCGTGCGCAACGTTGTCAGACGACGAGGAGGAAAATGGGCGGAAAGGCGGAGGCCCTTGCAGACGACCATCGTTTTCGTAACCTCCTCGAGCGTAACCAATCGCGCGTTTGGAATCTCCCTGAAACATAGGCTCTCTCCGGATGATTTAAATTGTTTTACTGCTAACTGTGTTTTACTGTGATTTAAATCGAACCTTCCCCGCAAAAATAATTTCGAAAATAGTTTGTATTTACTGTTTGTATATCGTTTGATACTTTCTATGTGCATTTGTTTCGCACCCAAATCAAAGAATCATCAAGCGAGAAAGATTCATAGCTGAACACGAGCCAAAAGAATTGCGCCTTCTGAGCAAATCGGAACACCGAGAATTCTTTCTACCTTCCACTTCGGTTGTCAGCTCCGTAACGTCATATTGCGAGGAAGTCAGAACGCGAGAGAAACGAAATCTAGAAAAGTAATGCCTTATTGCAAGAACGTGAGAATGCGAAAGAAAAATCTCATAAAGCTTTCTAGCTAGCCAACTAAAAATATTAAGTTGTTTTTGTTCTACAGGGTGAGATCGAGAAAATGAAACCGGGTTTTTTTTCGGCCCACAGAAATAAACTCGCGAAGCCGAAACTCCGAGACAATGTGACGCTGGCGGTGGTGATAAAATGCGAAAGTTCGAGCCCATCTGAATCAAAAAAAGAAACAAAGGAAAACAAAAAAATTTCTGTGAGCCAATGCCCACCTATGCCTAAGATTCATCAAATTGAAATTTGACATTGTAGGTGCGTGTAACAATTATGTCGATGAAAGAAAAAAAAAGTTGTCAGCAAAAAATAATCTTGCCTTTCTAACTGACAAGATTTTTGTTTTATTGAAATAAATGCTATTAGCGCCCACAATGTCAAATATCTGTGTGACGCAAATTAGGCTTAGCCGGACCGTCGGCTTATGAATACATTTTTTAATCTTTTGATTCAGTTAACGGCATGTGCTCAAACTTCCGCGTTTTATCCCCACCACTGACTTTCTCACTGAATTTCAGCTCTGTGAAAATCGTGTTTTTTTTGTTTTTTTTTTTTTTTTGCGGGCAAGAACAGTGGGTTTTGTCTGTTCCATCTTACCGCGTAGTATGGCGGGGGTTACACCAATAAAAAGTCGTGAATTAATTTGTAATTTAAATCTAATATATATGTTTTTTTTTTCACTTCATTTTTTTTTATCTTGGATTACAGAATACCCCGGTGACAGGTGTACATGTTCCCATCGCTACGCCTCCGCGCTTTGCGTTTCGTATCGGGCCAGATAACGGGGGTTCCTTGTTAGCTTATCACTGCACTCTATCGAACGTGCTCAAGGTGATAAAAGCGCCCCCAGCGTTTCTTGGAAACGTCAGGTGGCATGCCTTTATGCTTCTGCAAGTATGTAGAGTGGGACATCGCCAGACGTTCACATCGCAGAGATAACGTAGTCCAAGGCAATATCAGAGTCCTCCAATGCACCACTGGTCATGAAGCTTCGGCCAAAGTTTGCTACAGGGTCGATAGCTGCCGTTAGAGGCGCTACTGTCCCGGAGGAAGCGGGAGGGGGTAACGCCCCTCGACGTGTTTGCGTCTGTCTTGCAAGTAGCGTCAAATGCGCCCGAGCGGTCCTTGGAAGAAAATGGCGGCGCAGCAATGAAATGAACGGCCCTTCGAAGCGAAGGGCGGCGGAGCACCCGCTCGTGGCACGTGTCTTGCGCGTTTCCGCAACATTGGTTGGCGGTACTTGTAAGCGTGAATGTGATCAAGGAACTTTAAGGGAGGGGTGGGGGGAGCATTTTCGTTTTGGCCATCCCACTCTCAGTGAGCCACCCCGAATTCGCGATTTCGAGTAGTTTTAAAAAACAATTGATCCGAAATAAATAAATTTCAAACTTAACTATTAAAAAAAACGTAAAGAATAATTTGGCTAGTTTCGAAATAGCTAAACATGTTCACGAATGTAATAGTTGTAATGCACAATGGCCAGGAACTGAAACAAAGTTAAATAACATCGAGAGATTTCTGCGAGAAATAATCTGCATAAAAATCACTAAGAAACTGTATTGGTCAGACTTCTTTGCAGCTTGGAAGTAGTGACGAAATTTGCAGTGGCTTAGCTCGGCTATGCCAAGATATACGTAGCGTGAGCTTAGGTTCAGCTGGTTATTCTTAGCTTTCCTGGTTGTCTAGGATTAGCTCGATTATCATGCTTACTGCTGCTTTAATGACACACACATCGGGATCCGATGAGTGAAGCTTCTCCGCTCTTCTGCGCCGCTGAGCAGCAATTTCGCTCTCCTTCTCCATGGCTATACCACACTGACAAACGCCCCGCTATATGTATACCCCCACTGATACCTCTGCGCATGCGCACAAAATGAGAGGCGCTGTCAAGCGGCTCTGGTGCAGCGTCAGACTTGGCTACTGCGCAACGGAGGCGCACAGCCTGAGCACGCGCCGGCGCCAGTGCGTCTGCCGCGGCTATGACGTCACTCCTCTGGAATGCGCAGACCGCCGAGGACGCGCGCGGACGGCGGCGGAGCGCGCGGCGGCGGCGGCTCCGGCGCGCCAGCTGTGCAGCCGCTTCGGTGGCTCAAAGCGAGAGCGCTGGCCTACGGATCCCCATGTGGCGGGTTCGAATCCCGGCCGAGGTGCCCGCAATCTGACGGAGGCTTATTGTGGAGGAGGCGCCGTGTAACCGAGCTTTCGGTTGCACGTCAAAAGATCCCGAGGTGGTCGAAATTAATCCTCAGTCCTCCGCCGGGGCGTGCCAGATGCCCGCCGTTGGTTTGCCACGTAAAACCCCCAAATTTGACTTTTTTTGCGCCAGCTGACCGCCGTGTGACGTCACTGCTCCTCGCGCATGCGCAGCACGGCTCTCCAGGAGCCACGCGAAACTGCTCAACCTCGGCCAGCGTAGCTCACGATACAAAAAAAAAAAAAATTTTTTTGCGACTTCAATTGTTTTTTGTTTTGTATTCTTGCGTCACGTTATAAGCTTTTTTTTTTTCTGCTAATAAGAATGAGTTGGTTGTGGTTTTCCCTTTGCTAGTCAAGACTGTCTAGTAGAGGTCAGGGTGCGAAGTGTGGGGTCAGCCAGTGCAGCTTTGTGTGTCACATTTAAAAGCATTGTGTACTCTAGGATTGCGAAGTCTAGAGATATAAGCAAAGCAGTTTAGAAGCATTTGTTCAATCTACAGTTATTTGTGCTTTGTAGTTTTTTTTTTTTTTTTTTTTTTTTCCTAGGTTTTCTGCATGTTCTTTAATACCAGGATATTCTGCCTTGTAAACTTATGTACAAAATGTCAAAAAAAAATTAGTTTTTCTTTTTTTTTTACCGCGAACATAAACTAAACATTGCCGAACGCTCATTCTCCGCCTAAAGGTAGCGCTAGAGGTCACAACCAGATGCCGAAGTTTCAGCCCGATCCAATACCTTATTCAAAAGTTATAAGTGATTTTCTGAAAATTTCAATGGGAAAATGGAGCCAATTTTTGCCCGTTTTCGGTATCTGGTGCCATAGAGCCCCACGTATTCGAGAACTCCGTCGGCCGCCATTTTCTTAATTGAAATTTTCAGAAAATCAGGTATAACTTTTGATTAAGTTATCGGATCGGGCTGAAACTTTGGCATCTGGTTGTGACCTCTAGCGCTACCTTTGGGCGGAGAATGAGCGTTCGGCGATGTCTAGTTTATTTTTGCGGTAAAAAAACAAACAAAAAACTTTTTTTGTGACCCTGTATATAAGAAGGGCGATTAAACAAAATATTTAGCTGAGTCGGAGACATTGTCCCTGTTTCTTTTTCCACCACTGTCAAAGTTTTTACCTCCTTCTGCCCCAGTCTCTGGTGAAATGCATCATGGTAAACAACCCCGCAGTAAGACAGCCTGTCCACCTCACCTGACGCAGTGGGAGGCCGTGACCACGTGCTGGTCGTCGATGAGCACCCCGGAACAGAAGAACTCCCCTCCCAGGAAAGGGTGCTCGAGAAAGCCCACCTGCCAAGGCCAGCTGCCGGGCACGGCCTCGCTGCCCCCTAGGATCCGGTCCCCGTCGTCCAGGGTCGGAGGGATCGGGGGCCGTCCGCAGACCCCTTGGGACCCCGACGTACTCTTCGCCGTAAGGGCCCCGATGACGAGACAAAGAGTGACTCTGAGCATGACGGCGAGAGAGGCGCAGACTGCGGCTGAGGTCTGCTTCGACGCGCGCGGCTTCGATGTGGACAAGGGGCGTGAAGATCGTCCCGGTCTCTCTTTTTATGGCTCGCGCGAGAACTCCGTGGGGACGCGGACACATGCTGGCCATCGAGGTCTCGATAACGTCTGGTTGCGGATGTTGGCGAAACACGGGGAACGATAGCGACGGAAAGGGAGAGGGGCTGTTCCCACGCGGTTTTTCCCATTTTGTTTGCGACGCGTGACGGATTTCGAGATTTTTCCCGCTGACCTCAGCCGGAAACCACGACACCGACTAATGTAAGGGATACATACTCTACCGCTGAAAACGGAACTGTAATAATGACTGCATACTTCCAATCAGTAGGGAGTTTTAGTAAAGCATTCCGATAACTCCGATAACGACACCCGATACTCCGCCAACGTCTTTGCGCATGCATCGTACAGTTATCTGTATCGTTATCGGAACGATCGACTAAAACTCCCTAGTAAGTAAGCGGGTTCGTTCGGTTCAAAGCATCTCAAAACCCGCAAAATCTAAAAAAAAGGCACTGGTTGAAAAGGATTTTTATCCAACGTTGCGACTCGAAGGGAGGCTGATTCCGACGAGCAGCAGAAAACCACCCTACATATCGTGCCGATAAGTTTCTTTGTTCTCTCTCGTTTCACCTGCTAGCATAATGCGACGAGAAACTGAGGGAGAGGAGGAGACAAGATCGCGGGACGTCGGAACGCCGTGCGCGAGTTTGATTGATTAGTGCGCAGACGCAAAGCTAGCTGCCTCTGTCACCTACTCAGTGTTCGAACGCGAACGCCAGACGCCGGCATCCGGCAATCGAACGCGTTTGAAAAGGGAGTATAGAGGCAAGGGCAGCCGCTTTTCGTCTACCCACTTCTCATTCCAACCAGAGCCCTAGCCTCCTCTATGCTTACAGAAGCCTGGCAGTTCGACGACGGAGCCATAGAGTGCACGGTAGCAGATTTGGAGCGCGAGGATCTGGTAGCACAGAGCATCAAAGAGCCATTTCTCGGGGAACATGAACGTCAGTTTGTTTTTGAGGGAGAGCGAAAAATAAAAGAAATAAACATTTGTCTCTCTACTTGTACCACCAGACGGTATAACAAGTTTAAACCAATTAAAATAAATGAGTAGGGCCGAAATATGGCCAATAGGTGATTTGAAACAAAATAACAAGGGAGACAGCGAAATTATAGGTGGGGAAGAGGCTTTAAGGAAGATCAACGGGAATTTATTTTATAGACGCTTTACAGCAGCTGTGCATGGGCGCCGCCATAACTGACCTTCAGTTTTTGTTCCCTCTTATTCCGTTCGCTTGACTTCATCATTTCCACAGCAGGACAGGTTATTGCCATTTTAAGTGTTACTGTGTCCTTCCCCCCAGCATAGGCCGTTGTGGAGACTCGTCAACGCCCGCTTCAGTGGCTCGGCATCTCGGTAAGACAAGAAAAGGGCGGCTATTGCGGCTCACTCTGGCGCGTGTGTAAAGCGGCTATATTTGTAATCATTTTTATATTGATTTTTTTTTTATGCTCTTTGGGTTTGCTGTTTCGTCGTGTTGGTGACGACGCAGAGAGGAGCCAAACTGGGGCGCAGGGAGGAGAGAACTGGGACATGAGAAACAGCAACAACCGAAGGATAAGAGGATGGAAAACTTGTTGGTACAAGACCTAGAGTTCTAGTTTTAGGGGTGTTTTATTTGGTGAAATTTAGACATTGTTATCAGCAGCAAATACTACGGTGTGGGGTTAAGGTTAAGAAGTGCATTATTGACCGTGTTGCAAAGGTTGGTTTAGTTTGACTTAGAAGAACAATCTTAACGATGCATCAAGAACTGCTGGTAGAATGTTTTTAACAATAATGCTATGACAATTGTTTTGATGGTTTTTGGAAAAGTAAACAGTTTATCTATTAGCGGCGAGATGTTCGGGTGGCGACCTCCTACGGTTACCTCTCGTGACGTCATTACCTTCTGAACAACAAGTTCGATGGCGTTTGTAATTAGAATGGTGGGAGCTGAATATCATTGCGCTTTCAAACCAACACTTACAACACCGTCAAAATTCAAGTTCTTTCATTCCTCTTATTTCCGTCGATGATAAATCTTTTTCTGACGTCATAGTCAGCATTCAGCCAATCGTGGAAGACCAACCACTGTCGAAAATTGTAATGAAGAAGGTTGTTTTGTTATATCTGGAATTAAAGGTCAAAATATTTAAAGGGGCTATGCAACAATTTTTTTACTATGCGCAAATACCGCTTAGAACGGATCCCTGACGTTAATAGAGAGTTTTAGTAGATCGTTCCGATGACTCCGATAACGATACCCGATACTCTGCCTCCGCCTTTGCGCTTACATATATAATATCGTTATCGGGGGTATCGGAGGTATCGGAACGATCTACTAAAACTCTCTAGTAACCTATGAAACACGCGTTCGTTTTTCACCCCACGCAATAGAAGTCCCAGTAAAAAATTAAAGAAAATGGAGCAGCGTTCACCCCCTCAACTCGCAGCCAGAACAAGCGGCCACGTGATCTGGAGCCGATTATATGCCGCCAATGTTGATCATAGCCACGCGCTGGGGTTGGAAAAGCACAGGACACGCGCTGAGTTCCAGACATTGTTATGGCTCGGCTATTGTCGTCGTTGCAGCGATTGGACACGGGCCACTACCCGAATGCTTCTCGAGCTATCAATTATCACGAGCCCAAATCGAGTGCCCACGCAATGCTCGGGTCCAATCTATGAACCGCATTCAAATATCGTCATATGGGTGTACTGCGATCCCCACGTTACGTCATCGAATTTTGCAAAGGAGAGATTGAATGAAAATGATCGCTTTTGTCCTTAAAATTACACCGCAACAAAGGAGCTTCTTGGCCAGTGGCATTGCATGCGAGTATCCTTGAGTCCCACTAGTGCCAGTAAGCTCGTGTAAAGTGGAAAACATTCCAATTGAATATCGTTGCACAGCTCCTTTAAAGGACACATGCAAAGAAAAAAAAACATTTTTTTAAACAGCTTAGATGGAAAAAGGATATCATAAAACGATTTTACAACGAAGAAAAAAAATTTTTAGAGCTATATTTACGGCGCTATCGAATTTGTAGTTGGCGCCCGCGGGCGCCGCGGAAAAGTGGCCCTTATTTATCACGTGACGGGCCCATATTTGTCACGTGGTGCTCGCGCTCTTTCGGAAGCTTCCTATGGCCTCTAAAAGTAACTTATTCATCTTTGTTTGAAGTATAACAAAAAACTAAAATGAATAAGTAACTTTTAGAGCCCAAAAGAAACTCCTGAAAAAGCGCAAGCAGACGTGATCGACCAGTGCGCCGGTCAGATGACGGCGGCGGCACCCCGAACCAGACGAACTTCTGCGGCGGCGGCGCCGGCGGCGTGGAGAAACGCGTTGAAGCGGCGTTCGCACAACGCTCAGCGTGCGGCGGCGGCGTCGCTTTTTGCTCGGCGACGCAGGGCGGCGGCGCGCGGGCCTACCACGTGACCAGCGGCGGCTCCAGCGGGCGCCAACTACAAATTCGTATAGCGCCGTAAACATAGCTCTAAAAATTTTTTTTCTTCGTTGTAAAATCGTTTTATAATATCCTTTTTCCATCTAAGCTGTTTAAAACAAATGTTTTTTTTCTTTGCATGTGTCCTTTAAGGAATTGACAAGAGATGTACCTCCAAAAACATATATACATGATTTATACACACTAACGTCTTAATTTCCTAAACTATTTACCTAAATTATTCTTTGTTTTAGTTTTAATTTTCAGTAGCAAAACAATAAAGACCAAACAAGAGGCTTTCTGGTGTTTAGCCTTGTTTAATTAGACCAAGCTGGTGATATACTTTTAGAATGGGGATGATGTTAGAAGATATTAATTATATCATATTACTACTTCCCACGTCTTTTTTTTTCTAATTGTCTTAGTTGGTAAATGCGCCCTGTAAATTATTTTCTCTTTTTGTTGTCTTTATTTATGAAGGAGAGAAACGTATAATGTACTAAACGTTCTGTTTGTTTGTTTTCTCCTTTAAGAACCAGCATAAATGTACTTTTTTTCTTCACCATTGCAGGATTTTAATCAACTGCTTGTTTCGCAAGATTTCATTTTGGGTTACCTCCCTGGATTGTTGTTTTTGGAAGAAGTTGTTTTTATACTTGTGGTTTTTCCCATCTTCTTTTTCTTTTCTGGGGGAAGATGTTGATACTTGTACATACCAAGCAACTGTTCCCAGTGATTGATGGTGTACATCTGGTTGTACGTTGCAAGGTTTTAGAGTCGAAGCTAATGTGGAAGCCCGGACCTTTGGAACCAGTCCCTAGCTCCCCTGACCATAAAAGTGGGGTCTTCCTTAAACGTGGCTTTGCGCCTCTTCCTTGCGCGACTAACCTATAGGAAGCCCGAAGTTCCAAACTGGTTGGAGCCTCCCTATCTCACAATGTGGGGTCTTCCTTTTGCCACATGTTTCATGTTATACATTGTTGTGAGATTAAGAGTCCATCTTGAAGGTGATTTATGGCTGGTATTGTTCCAATTATGCTTGGTTTTTATTGTTCGTAATGCGTTTTGTGTTCCTTTTCTGAATGTAGCATTCGTTGACGGCTGTTTAAGTCAAAGTTATTAATGTTGTGATGTTGAAAAGTGGCTAAAGTTAAGTTACATGTAGGGAAATAGTGTCCAATATCAGTACATTCCTGCCCGCATGGACAGGTTGTTTCATTCCTGATGTCAAATCTCTGAAAGTTGAATGGAAATCTGCCATGACAAGTGATCAGTTGCGTTATGTAAAAATGTGGAGGAAAGCAATAAGGAATACTTTGTACTGATGGGACCCATTTAAATAATTCCTTTGTTTGGCCTTCGTCCTTCCATTCGCGATCCCATCTCTGATAAGCAAATTTTAGTACTTCTCTTTTGATATTTATTTTAGACAGAGGTAACAGAACTGTTCGAGGCTCGTGACGACGACCATTCCCCGAAGTGAAGAACCCAGGGGTCCAGTGGAGGTGGGAGAATTGGTAACGTAACGAACGGTTTAATTACATGGTTGCGATACAGTCGTCAAATCCGAGAGAACAACCGGAGCAGCCTCACGCTCCGCCTTATATAGGGTCCGTTTCTTCCTCACTCTCCGCCAGGGCAGCAGGTGCGACGTAGCAAATCGCCACCAAGTGCGTTGCAGCAAAGACCGCCGCGTCGTAGCCAGAAGTGCGTCGTAGCCATGGTTCTCCGCAGTTAGGCCCTGCCTCTCTCCCCTTCAAGTGCGATGTAGCCAAAGTTCTCTGCAGTTAGGTCATGCCTCTCTCCCTTTCCTGAGTGCACCAACCCCCACGCACACACACACACGTCCCGTTGACGTCACGGACGCGTTGAGACCTGTCTCCGCAGGCCCAGACACGCAGCTAGGCGACGGTCCCGGACAGATCGTGACTCGTTTCCGCAGCGTTGAAACTCGGAAGAAGGTCGCCGAAGGTTCCATTCTTAACAGCCCCTCCGGGGCCAGGGAAGCCTCGAATGGCCGGTGGTACAATCGCTGGAATGAAGAGGTGGGCTTGGAGTAGGCCTTGAGAAGACGCTGCAAGCACTAAACAAACTCCCAAACCTCTTACAACGAAGGCATTAGCGGAAACGTCCCCCACAACACCACGCCACACCGCAGTCAAACGCTCGGAATCCGCCAGAGACCCGCCAGACTGGATTACGGAATACCAAAATTTTGTACAATTCCGGGTATCGAGACCCCCTGTCGCCAAAAAAAACAAAAAGTCATTTTTCCAACGAGGTCACAATGAACAAAATACAAAAGACAAAAACTTTTCGCAATTTGTGAGGTCCTCTTTGGGTTTTAACGAAGTGCCCCCACTTAGATCCTCATTCCCGTGGATGACGAAGACCTCTGAGATCATCCCTACTGTTTTTCGTGATGTCAGAAAAATCTGCTCAACCCATCGGCATTGCCGTTAAATTTGCCTTTCCTTTTTCTTACGCTGAAGTCATAGTGATCGATTTTCACGTGATTTCTAGACGTGAAAATGCGGTCCTTATAGCGCCGATAAAACAATCCGCCTTTTTCATGCCCCGTCACATTGGTCCTAGCAATCTCCTGAGCTGTACCGCGAAACCCTGACACACTAGGGTCGCTCTTCTGCTCGACTATCAAAGACACTCTGTCTACTCGTAGCAGAGGACCAAAGTTACGTGACGCCGGAGCTACGAGAGATCTTTCACTGATCCCGTCTTCTTCCGCCTTTTTCGCCGGCTCGTTGGGACGGCGTACGCTTTCTAGTGCTACGAGGTAAGGCTGTTCTACAACCTGGTCCCTCTCATCCCGGTTTTCTGCCTCCAACTCTGGGAGTGCTTGCTCCCCGTCAGCTGCCTCTGGCTCTGGATCACTCGTCAACAAAGGGGCGACCTGACGTGATTTGGACCTCGTACACGACTGAACTAGCCCTTCTCCCAGTTGTTGACCCCTTTCGCGCAGCAGGAAATCTGACCGGTTAGAAAACAAATAAGGATACTCCAACGGGACTGTTTGCGAGACAGCCGCCTCTGTCACTAGCTCTCCGAACGGGCCAGTTATCCTTACTGTCGCCACAGGCAGACAGACACTGTGCTTTTCGAGCAGCTGCTTGATCCAAACGACCTTTCCAGTAAAATCGGATGGCGTTACATACGACGGATGAACAACGTCCATCGTCGCTGCACTGTCCCGAAGCACCCTGCACGGCTTTCCGTTTACATGGAGCTCGTGAAGATAGGGACGAAGAAGCTTCAGGTCCCCGTCACTACCGTTCACGTACGAGAACACAACCCGCGGTTTCTTACAACTGGCCGCTGTGTGTCCCGGCTCCTGACAGTTGTAGCACAGGAACGGCTTCCTTGCCTCGAACTGCCCTGTTGGGCTTTTCCGCGCCTCGTCTCCGTTCGAGTGTTCTGCGCTCTTTTCTGGGACCTTTTGTCCTGCTTCGGGCTTCTCGGGCCCGTTTTCTCGCGAGCCGTTTCCCTGTCGGAAGGTCTTGCGCTGATCGCTCCGGCCGGGTTCGCTTTCCTCTCCGCTCAGCTTTCTACGCGTTGCGTACTCTTCGGCTAGCTCAGCGGCCCTTTCGACAGAGTCGACTCCCACCCTATCCTGCACCCAGAGCTTGACTGACTGCGGAATGCTACGAAAGAACTGTTCGAGGCACACACACTCGACTACCTTGTCTTGGCTTTCGTACACTTCCTCGCTCTTCAACCATTCTATCAAATTGGTTTTAAGCCCGTACGCAAATTCCGAGTAGCCCTCGCTGCTCTTTTTGGATGCGTTTCTAAACCTTTGACGGAACGCCTCGGCAGAAAGGCGGTACCGTTTCAAAAGGCTGGACTTCACCTTGTCGTAGTCGTCTGCGTCTCCAGCACTAAGGCGCGCGACAACCTCTGCAGCCTCACAGGGCAACAAAGTCAAAAGCCGTTGCGGCCACGTTTCTGGGGCGAAGCTCAACTTCTCACATGTCCTCTCAAAGTTAACTAAGAATAGGCCCACGTCTTCCCCAACTTTAAACGGCTGCAGGAGCTTCTTCATTTGATACGACTCGGTCTCACTTGCTCGTACCGGAGCCCCAACTCTACTGTTCTGGGAGTTTAATCGCTGTTGTTCAATTTCGAGCTCTAGCTTTTTTAGCGCTCGTTCCTCTCTCGCTGCAGTCTGCGCTCGTTCCTCTCTCGCCGCAGCCTGCTCCTGCTCTCGTTCTCGTTCCTCTCTCGCTGCAGCTTCGCTCTTAGCGTTCTGAAGCAGTTCCCACGCCATTTTAATTTCCTCTGCTTCCGCGCTCTCTGAAATCGCTTTACTGATCTCAGATTTCTTCATCTTTTGCTCCACCTCCACACCCAATTTTTCACATAAACAGAGTAAATCTGTTCTCAGTAACCTCATTAGATCCATGATCGCTGCTCTTTAGCTTTGGGTTTGTTCAAAAACTTGTCGCGAGGTTGTACACATCGCGACACTGTTAGCGCGAACACGACATCGGAGCATTTTCGCATTTTACTTCTAAATAGTATTAGCGAGCACGAAATTTTATCGCGTACATTATCATACTAAACGAGCTCTTTCCGTAGCAATAATAACTGGGATGACATCCTTTGGTTTCAAAGAGAAAAACTGGAAAAACCGGCGATCGCTTGTTCGCGCTAACAGTGTCGCGCTCTGTACACAAACCTAGCGCACGAGTCAAACACTAAGGATTCCCAGCAGTTCAAAACTAATTACCCATAATCTGAAGCCTGGCGAATCTCAAAGCAAAGTCCAAACGCACACCCACAGATGTAGCACGATGTCGCATGGTCCGATCCCAACCGCTGCCAACCAGTTGTTCGAGGCGGGGTTTAAGCCGCACGTCCGGAGGCCTCCTGGCTCGTGACGACGACCATTCCCCGAAGTAACGAACGGTTTAATTACATGGTTGCGATACAGTCGTCCGAATCAGAGAGAACAACCGGAGCAGCCTCACGCTCCGCCTTATATAGGGTCCGTTTCTTCCTCACTCTCCGCCAGGGCAGCAGGTGCGACGTAGCAAACCGCCGCCAAGTGCGTTGCAGCAAAGACCGCCGCGTCGTAGCCAGAAGTGCGTCGTAGCCATCGTTCTCCGCAGTTAGGCCCTGCCTCTCTCCCCTTCAAGTGCGATGTAGCCAAAGTTCTCTGCAGTTAGGTCATGCCTCTCTCCCTTTCCTGAGTGCACCAACCCCCACGCACACACACACACGTCCCGTTGACGTCACGGACGCGTTGAGACCTGTCTCCGCAGGCCCAGACACGCAGGCGACGGTCCCGGGCAGATCGTGACTCGTTTCAGCAGCGTTGAAACTCGGAAGAAGGTCGCCGAAGGTTCCATTCTTAACAGAACGTATTCACCGAACCACCTCGCGAACGCAGCAAACTGATCCGCGAGATCGTTCCCGAAAATTCCGGAGTGGCTTTTAACATAATAAAAGGAAAGGGTAGTAAATGATATAATTGAAATAATAGTTTGTTTTATTTCAAATATTAAAGGTAATACGTTATCAAGATTTGATAGCGCTTCCAGCACGCACAAACTGTCAGTGAAAACTACACCGTTTCGTTTTTCTTAAAGCACTTCAATAAACTGTAAATCTTTCAGGATTGCCATGGCCTCTGCATCAAAGATAGAATTATTGTATTTTAAAATCACAAAAAGCTGCCCCTACCCTATCCAAAAATACCGAACCATCAGCTGTCAATGTAGCGTCTGTCTGTCGCAGATCCAGTTTGGGGGGGGGGGGGGGGGGGGGAGGCGGATGATGATGGTGAGTGCCGTTTGTGCTTTGGCTGACGGGTCTACTCGGGTCCACGGGGGCTCGTCCTCCGTAGAAAGCAGCGTGAGTTGTTGGTCCGACGTATCGGTGTCCATGTCGTGTGGGGATATTATAAGCCGTGCAGGCGCAGGCCTGGCTAAGCTTAACCAGCCGGGAATGGCCAGGCGGCGCCACGAGAGTGCTGCATTCAGCGCCACAAGTGGAGGCGTGTGTGTAAATAAGGCGGCCAGTCTGGCCAGTCTGCCCATCGGGCCGTGGCGAGCGGCGGCGACCCCGATTTCAACAGTCCCCCTGTGTACGCGCGCGCCGTGTCCCTGGTCCTTTTATGCGTTTTGTTGTTTTCAAGACCATCGGGAGCTTTGATAGGTCGAAGTGTTTAGAGCATATTCTAGAGTTGTCATTTGGACACCAGTTTGAGTTGTCTTCACCACTTGTGGGGTCGCTTCGCTCGTCTCCCAGGAAGTGACACAACACAACGAGAAGGCAGCGAATCGGTTTACTGTACTACCCGGTTGCCCGTCTTCGAGAGCCTGCAGTCCGGACCCGCCGACCCTAGTTGTCGCCCGTCGTTTAGAGCTCGCAGTCGAAGTCCGTGTCCAGACCTGCGGATCGTCCTTCCCGTAAGCCAGCGCTGCATAGACTAGCTGTTCCGGGCTATCACAGCCAGGGTCTCGCTTCGGAGCCACTCCGGTATCGTTATAGCCCAGGCCGGTATGGCCAGGACATGGGCCAGACCAGCCAGAAGCCCAGAACGGCTCTATCGTCCCTGCCCAGCCAATACCACCTAGAATACAAGGCCTGCGCATGACGTTTCGTTAGTAGATCCCCGACCCGCCCCAAGCGGCAAACAGGCTGAAGCTTGACGAGAGTATGGGCCGCGTCGCAACTACGTCGCATTCACCTGCGGCCACAGCTGTGTGCGTGACTACTGAGCGCGAGCTGATTGCGAGCTTCCTGTTCATTTGCAACGCGCACGCGAACACTCTCTCGGCCACAAGCGCGAGCTAGCACGCGCTCCTTGCTTTGAGACGAGCATTTCTAGCGCGCGCGCTCGTTCTGCGGAAGAACGCTTCAAAGCAGCGACCCGGAGTATAAACAGCGCCCTCGAAAATGGCGTCCAGTGCCAGCGTCCAGCGAAGGGCTTTGCAGCCCTTCGCACAGCAGTAAGGCATTTTCACTCATGCATTTGACGCTCCACGTGAACGTCTAACTTCATCGTATGCTATAGCAACAGACACTCGGCGTGAGCATCTGTTTCATTATCTGCTACACAAACCACTGAAGCAGGCGATGGAGCAGACGATGTCGCAGATGATGTAGCAGACGACGGTGCTCATCCGGGCTACCTAGGGGGCGCTGAGGGGATCTACTAGTGATGACGTTTAGAGGAGGAAACGCGCAGGCCTTGTGTTCTAGGTGGTATTGGCCCAGCCCCAGCCTCGTGCAGCACGCTCTTCCTCTTTCCTCGCCGGCTGGGCCCCGCTCGCGCCTCGCTCCGCCGTCCTCTTCTTCTCCCGACGCCCCCACACACTAGAATAAAATGTGGGTAATCAAAACCAAACTCTGCATGCTAGAGAACAGTACGCGCATTGCAAAGCCTGGTGTAAAAAGGCGACGGGCTACAAAGTGTACGTGTAAGAAGGATATTTACGCTTCGCCATCAGCTTTTTCTAAAGAAAAACTTTAGCATCCTGTTTTCTGCACGCCGACACATTTGTTACCAGACTCAGCATTAAATTTGGTTGCCGAAACAAACAAAACTTTGTGCTACGAAAATTCACTATTTGAAAACTCGCAGGTTTGGAAGGTTTTGGTTGCGATCGTGCGTGCCGAACGACGAGTGCCGGAACGGCCCGGCGGGCCTCTCGCTTGAAGACCCAATCGCCCGATTCTCGACGTCACAGAGAAGCCACAACCGGCCCGATTGTTCCTACCATATTTCCCTGTGTGGCTGTCTAAGCGACTCGTAATACAACTTATGTAAATATGTTATTTTGCCGAGTAGTCTGCAAAACGAGTTCGTCAGACCAATTTCCAAAACTGCACATATATTTTCGTTCACTTCAACCATTTCTGTAAGGGTTACTTATAAGTGATGCGTCGCACTGCACAAATCCACTTCTGTCGCCGTGTCGCTCCCCAAGATCTCGAAAGGAAGCGGTAAAGATTGACGCTTGAGTCACCTTCGCGACTGTGGCCGTCTTTCAGGCAGCAGTAGTAACGTTTATTTGGGGGGGGGGGGGGGGGGGGGGGACTCTAGGAGTAGGTGAGATGTCGCAGGAACCCGGTGAGGTGAGACGTGAAGTTGGGACTTACTTTTACGAAAAACGATTCCAAAAAGGCTCACGACGATCCGAAATGCCACGTTCACACGCGGTTGCCAAATGCGCCTACCCGCAGTCCTCGCGACCCGCGTCGTCCTGGCCTACCCACACTTTTTTTTATTTTGCAGCCGCTAGATGGCGCAACGTGTAGTGCAAAACTCTATGCCAAACTGCATTGCCGGTTGCCTATAGTCCATTCCATTTAGTGCTCTCTGGGCGGCACCATTTTGTTCGACAGCAGCGCCCTCTCCATACATCCGGGAAATTCAGCGGGTTCGGCGGGGCAAAACGAGAGAGAGGGCACGGGCCCGACACCGCTAGCAGACGACAAACCGGGAGGTTGCCATTCTCCATCTTTGGGCTGTATCGGCGGGCTGTACGGAAAATCGAACTCTCACTCGTGGCTGCCGTTGTGAAGTGGTTAGCGTTCTCAGAATAGTTATGGCTACTCCAAAATCAGCCTATAGCTCTCTGTTGTTCTATTTCGGTAAATGATCAACTAGCATATCTTTTTTTCGTTACTTAAATAGCAGTTGAGTCAGCCGGAAGTACTATCCTCAACTACTGCGTGTATTGCGGCAGGAGAGCACGTTTTTATGTATTATATCAGACTTCCACTCATGGTCGCTAAAGGCCAACACCAGTACGAACTTTGTATAGTAAGAAAGGTACAGCAACCGGATTTACTTTTCGCCGGAGAGACCGGCCAATCTGACACAGTTTTCCCATTTTTTTTATTTGCACGTAGGCAACAGCGCAAATAAACCCTGTTAGTCTTTTTATCTAGCATAGTATTACACGATAACTGGCATACCAAAATCTGCGCATCTGCACTTGAAATTTCCATAAAGACGCGATTTTAAACAGAGTTTTGCTCGCCAGCCGGATGCTAGGTACAGCCCACTCGGCGGAGCAGACGACATGCGGGGTGAAAGGGGAAGGGCATTTTTTTCACTCTGTTACCCTCTCTGCTATGACCCTAATGGAACGGTTTATAGACCGTTCCATTAAGGTCATAGCATACTGCCGGGTGACTCAACTGCTATTTAAGTAACGGAAAAAAGATATGCTATAGTCGGTTGCAAGCTAAGAAAAAACTGGAAATGCCTCTCAGAGGAAAATGTATTCCTACGCCGAGAAACGCCAGCCAATCGTTTTCATGACGTCACGATTCCGTGGACCAATCGCGATCCTTTTGAAAAAAAAAAAGCTCAACATGGCTGCTGGCCTTAGCAACGCGACGCTAGTTTCTCGTGACAATTATTCTGCTTTTTTGCACCGTGTTTTACGCACCGCTGGCCGCTGTTCAAAACCCGACCTCGCTTGTGCTTTTAGAAGAACCGCTTTGGTGTCGCCGTTAAGGCTGCACCAGGCTGTTTTGTCCAAGAAGAATCAGGGGAATCGCTTTCCGATGTCACCTCAGTGGGATCCATGACGGAAGACAAAGAGAGCGGGGCGCGGTGGTGGTGTCGATGAATTGGGAGGGTGCCGATTTGTAAAACCCGAAAAGTATAATTATTCTTGTTTTCTATTCATCCAACAAAATAAAGGCACACATTTCGTGAGCAAAGCCCACAAAATTAAGTAAATCACTAAATATTTATTATTTGCAGGAACTATAAGTGCTTTGTTATTTATAATTTTGGCGAGAGAAAGGTTGGTTTCGTTTTCGCCGCTTTCCCTCAATCGAAGGCGCTGGAAGACGGTATGTTAGACAGTATCTTGGACAGAAAATGAATTGGGAAGACGGTACGTTGGACGTGACTTTCTTTCTTTACTAAACAGCTACTTCGTTGACAAAAACGTATTCTAACTTATTTAAACGTCCTGAATGAATTAAATAAATATTGTAGTAGTTTAAGACACGTTTACTGGAGGAAGAAAAAGCAACGTTGCTAGCGAACTACTTTCTTGACGGCGGAGGCACTTCAGATGGGCGCAATGCGCTTGTGGGTGGAGCTAAAAGATTGTTCTTAGGTTGCATCCGACTATAGTTGATCATTTACCGAAATAGAACAACAGAGAGCTATAGGCTGATTTTGGAGTAGCCAAAACTATTCTAAGAACGCGAACCACTTCACAACGGTAGCCACGAGCGAGAGTTCGATGTTCGGTACAGCCCTCCGTTACAACCCTAAGATGAAGAACGGCAACCTCCTGGTTTGACGGCGGCTAGCGGAGTCGGGCCCGTGCCCTCTCTCTCGTTTTACCCCGCCGAACGGCCGAACCCGCTGAATTTCCCGGATGCATGGAGAGGGCGCTGCTGTCGAACAAAATGGTGCCGCCCAGAGAGCGCTAAATGGAATGGTCTATTAGCGGCGAGGAAGTATTCATGGCGGCCATAGCTGTGTGCACGACTGCTGAGCGCGTGCTGATGGCGAGCTTCCACAGTTCTTTTGTAACGTGCATTTCGCATCCTCAAGATTGCTGGTCTTAGCAGCCTATTAATGTGGGCTCGTTCAGAGCATGCGCTCTAGACATCACCCACAAATATGGCGCCCAGTGAATACTCCTTATGGTTCCCCCTTGTGACGTCATTACCTTGCAAACAACAAGTTCGATGATGTTTCTAAATAGCATGGTGGAAGCTCGAAATCATTGCGCTCTCAAAGGAACACTGCCAACACCGTCAAAATTAAAGTTCTTTCATTCCTCTTATTTCCGTCGATGATAAATCCTTTTCTGACGTCATAGTCAGCGTTCGGCCAATCGTGGAAGGCCGACCACAGCGACGCTTTCGGTCGCGCACGTCGCCAATAGGCGTTTGTCGGAGTTTGCGGTCGGGGCATGCCGAAAATAGGTCGTCGAGCCAGTGAAAACTCACTCGGAGGGTGCCGACGATGTTTCAGGACGGGCACCTATCCACAAGCTTCAATCAAAGTAGCACAGGGGAATCGGTTCGCTACGGAGGATTCCGCCGCTTCGTCAAATGAACTTGAATGATTGAAACACCAGCGCTTGTAGGCTTTCTATGAACATGTACCGCACACACTCCCTATGATTGATTGATTGATTAGGGTTTTATGGCGCAAAAGCATCTTAGGCTATGATGCGCCAGATACAGACTATTGCAGAGAAGGTTTCAGAGAGGAAAGAGCTTTAGTAGCTGTGATGGATTAAAACTATGTATATGACTTGTAAATAGTGATGGAGATGAAGTTGAATATAAAATTATAGCCGGTGTAAAAGACCGATAGCTCTCAAAAAATTAAAAACACAACTGTGTGGTAAAAAGTGGGTCGTTGCCAAGTAGAATACTAAGGTGTAAAGGCGTATGCTCGTTATATAATTGAGAAAAATGTTTCCGACGTTCTCGGTCATGCGTTGGGCATTCAAGTAAAATGTGTAAAACTGTTAGAGGACTAAAACAATTATCACATTTCTGGGGCCTCTTCCCTGCGTAGGAGGTGGCCATGAGTAAGGTGTGTATGACCTATCCTCAGTCGACACAAGACAACCTCATAGAAACGTTCACGGTGTCGAGCACTCTCCCACTCACTGATCAATGGTTTTACAGAATGGAGCTTGTTATTAACTTCTTCATCCCATTCTTGCTGCCACTTCCTTCGAATACAATGCTTTAAAAGTGTGCTATAATCTTTGTATGGAATATCATGCAGGTCCACTTCTTGCTCACCAGCAGAACTTGCAGCAAGGTCTGCTTCTTCATTTCCGGGTATACCAACATGGCTAGGAACCCAACATAAAATTATTTTAATATTCCTTCTTGAAGCATCAATAATTTTATTCTGTAACTCCATGATTATTGGGTTTTTCGAAGTCTTTAATGATGATAGTGAACGCAGAGAACTCAGTGAATCAGTGTACACGACTGACTGCTTGCTCTTTGTTTTTACAATGTGATCAATTGCAAGACGGAGACCGCATAACTCTGCTGTTAAAATAGGGGCTGTACACGCAATCCGTTTTACACAGCGAACAGAGGGGCCGACCATAGCACATCCAACAAACGATTCTGTCTTAGTACCATCCGTGTAGTATGAGTTGTGTCCAGAATATCTACTCTGAAGCTCAAAAAATTCCTGTTTTATGTATTCTGGTGGAGTTTCTTCTTTTTAATTTTCGTTAGTGAGAGGTCACAGGAAATGAGGCAGTGGTCCCACGGAGCTATTGCTTGTGGAACAGGAGTGACGGGCATTGTACTACTCAGTCCAATTGAATCTGCTTTGGATGCATTTCTCATACTAAAAGGTGGTATTACAGTGGGCTTGTTGTCAAAAGTACGTTTATATCTCATTTCTTCAACAGCTTCTCGAGAAGGGTGCAAGGGAACCGAACGAATTCTAAGCGAATACATAAACCCTAAAGCAAACCTCCGCTTCTCCAGAGACCATTCATTTGACTCTACGTAAAGGCTGGGGATAGGCGACGTGCGAAATGCACCCGTAGACAGCCGCAGTCCCTGGTGATGAATAGAGTCAAGCATTCGTAAGGCTGAAGGCCTTGCCGATCCATACACACTACTACCATAATCGAGGCGCGAGCGAATCACCGATCCGTAAATTCGGAGGAGGCAGAGGCGATCAGAGCCCCAGGAGGTGTGGGAAAGCACCTTAAGGATGCTTAGTGCTTTTTGGCATTTTACTTTGAGATATCTGATATGCGAAAGAAAGGTCAATTTACTGTCAAAAATAAGCCCTAGGAATTTATGTTCAGGTTTTGTTGGAATTGAAGCGGATCGCATGGTCAACGAGGGCTTCACTGAAGTTCCCCGTAGGCGAGAAAAACAAACAGACACTGTTTTTTCAGGTGAAAAGCTGAAGCCGTTCTGGTCTGCCCACTTGAGCAAATTGTTAATTGCTAATTGGACCCTACGTTCGCACAAAGCAAGGTTGCAGGATGAGACGGATATCTGAAGGTCGTCAACATAGAGTGAATACTGTACAGATGGTGGAATGGCCCGAGCTATTGAGTTCATTTTAACTATAAAAAGAGTCACACTCAAAACGCCTCCCTGAGGAACGCCATTTTCCTGGCAGAACTCTCTAGAGTAAGTAGTGCCCAATTTAACAAGGAAGGTACGCATCCCCAGATAGCTCTTGACGAATGCTAGCATTCTACCACGAATGCCAAACCTATACAGGTCTTGCAGGATGCCATGACGCCATACCGTGTCGTACGCGTTTTCCAAGTCAAAGAAAACAGACAGGCAGTACTGCTTATTTACAAAGGCCTCACGAATAGTAGTCTCCAGACGAACTAAATTATCTATTGTAGACCGTGACGAACGAAACCCACACTGGTATTTGACAAGGATATTTTCTTTTTCCAAAAATACATGAGTCGTTTGTTAAGCACTCTCTCCAGAGTCTTACTAAGACAGCTTGTTAGCGCTATTGGGCGATAACTGGTCGCGCACGATGCATCTTTTCCAGGCTTTAGCAAAGGGATAACAGTGGCCACTCTCCATGAGGATGGAAATGTGCTCTCTTGCCAAATGCGATTAAACAAATACAGGACTATGTCAAGTGTAGAGGGGTGGAGATGTGTAAGCATGTAATAATGAATTCCATCTGGTCCGGCAGCCGTAGGTTTGACTTCATGCAGCACCCGTTCCAGCTCACTCAGCGTAAGGCGCGAGTTGTAAGCTTCTTGAGCACCACCGGATGTTCGAACAGACTGCAGCTCTGCCTGAGTCTTGTGTTTCAGAAAAGCAGCTGAAAAGTGCTCGGAACTAGAAACACGTTGAAAGTGTTCCCCAAGGAGATCTGCCTGCTGTTCAAGGCTCTCGGGGCACAATCCATTTGCAGAAAGCAGCGGTACTGAGAAAGCGCGGTAGTTCCCATTGACTTTATGAATTTTATCCCACACTTCTTTGCTAGTGGCAGTGCTGTTAATCGAGGATGCATATCTTTGGAAGCTTTGACGTTTAGACTGGCGGCGTATGTATCTCGCACAAGCCTTCATTTGTTTAAATTTTGATCAGATTAGTTTGCGTTGGGTAACGTCTGAAAATCCCCCAGGCTCTGTTTTGCTTTCTTTTCGATTTGTCACAGTCGGCATTCCACCATGGTTTAGGACGATGAGGTAAATGAGACGAGGTCATGGGGATAGCTATCATTGCAGCATGAAGAATGTGACTACTAAGCAGACTGGTGATTTGATTGACAGACAGATTGTCAAATGATGTGCAAGCGAGCTGAGTAGCCTCACTAAAAGTACCCCAGTTTGCCTCTTCGAACTTCCAACGGGGTGTTCGTGTGGATAGTGTAGCGGGTGGATTGATGCGGTTTAAAATTATGGGAAAATGGTCGCTTCCATATGGGTTGGGATCAACAGCCCATGAAAAAAGGGGGAATAACGTTGGGTCACTTAGTGACAGATCAATGGATGTGAACGAACGAGTTGGAGCGCTGAAGTATGTAGGCTCTAGTTTGTTTAACTAGGCATAAAGCATTAGAAGAAAGAAAACCCTCAATCATCGAGCCACGTGTGTCACGTCGTCCACTACCCCACATAGGGTTATGAGCATTGAAATCTCCTAGGATTAGAGCTGTTGGGGGAGTTCGTCATAAAGAGATTCTAGCTCTCTGCGAGATAAGGTGTAGCTTGGAGGAATATACACAGAACAAACAGTTATCAGTCGGTCAGACAAGATGCGAACTGCCACAGCCTCTAATGTGGTATTAAGTGGTACCTCCACACAAGGGGTAGACTTTGCAACAATTATAGCTACACCACCAGAGGTGTGAGATGAATGGAGACGGTCCCTACGAAAAACCTGGAAGCGCGTTAGGATGTTAGTATGATTATTGTTCAAATGAGTCTCCTGAAGGCAAAACGCTAGTGGGTGATGAAGATCTAGTAGAGAGTAAACGTCGTCATAGTTCCGGAGTAAGCCTCTGCAGTTCCACTGGAGAACTGTTTCTGCCATCACACAAACAGGAAAAAAAAATATATATATATATATATCTTAAGAGTATATGTTTAACTAGACCTTAAAATCTATTTTGATACGAGGAGCATTTTTCTTTTTAGCTGTATCTTTCGGCCTGCCGGTGCTACCACCGGAGGCCGAAAGGGGACTCCGAACTTGAGTGGAGTCTGTCCTCGTCGGACTTCGACCCACTCTCGTCCATTGGTTCACCGGGGGTTGCCGCAGGCTGATCCTTACGGGCCTGCGACCCCGACGGCTCACCGAGTTTCCGGGCGCCTTCAGAGGTGCGAGGAGGAATTCCCCGACCTCGAGGCAACTGGGTTTCAGCGGGCGCAGGGGGTGCACACCTCTGCGCTTGGGTGGACCCTGACGGACCAGGATCCTTCCTTCGGTCAGTGAGGGGAGTGGCTTGTACCACTGCAGGTGAGGTTGAGGGGGACTTGGGGAGGACACACAGGTCGTCCGTCGACGTCTGTGTTCCTGCTGACACCGTTGGCCGCGCAGGTCCCCTGCGCGCGGCCTCGGCGAACGAACCTTGAGATAAAAATGAGTGTCGTTTTCTTGCTTCTGTGTAGGAAATATTGTCTTTGACTTTCAGGGAAATAATTTCCTTCTCTCTTTTCCACACAGGACAGCTGCGAGAGTATGCCGGGTGAGGTCCCTGACAGTTGACACAAATAGTAGTGTTGTTACCACAGTTATCGGTGGGGTGGTCGGTTCTTGCACACTTGGCACAGGTAGCCTTTCCCCTGCAAGAAGCTGTTCCGTGTCCAAAGCGTTGGCAACGGAAGCAACGCCTTGGATTTGGGATGTAGGGCCGAACCCTACAGTTTAAATACCCGGCCTTGACTGTTTGAGGAAGCGTAGTCGAGTCGAAGGTTAATACTAAATGCTTTGTGTGTCGCTCTTCACCATCACGCCTGAGGGTAATACGTCGCACAGAAACGACACCCTGACCTGAAAGTCCCTCAAGCGATCTCGTCGGTGGGAATTTCAAGAAGGTCATCTTCGGAGATAACGCCCTGCGTGCTGTTGAGTGAACGGTGTGGGGTCACAGATACTTTGTATTCCCTTACTTCGTTGAGAGCCAGAAGTGCCGTACTCTGCTTCGCAGTAGTGACTTCCACAAGCAGGTCGCCAGAGGGAAGTTTTTTTCGCTTTGAAGTCTTTTCCTATCACATTCTCTAGGGTCTTTGCAACCAAAAAAGGTGAAAGTTTTGAGAAGTGGTTGGTCGTCGCTCTCCGAATGCATTACCAAAAACTTTGGAAAGGTAATAACTGGCATTGTAGGGCTTGCTTTTTTTTTATGTTTCTTCGGTCCGACCCCTTTTCAAGGGCCGATCTAGAAAGGATTTAGTTTTAGAACCCATATGAATGGGAGAAATATTCAGCACCCGTGGTGTGCCACCCACCACCGAGCCCAACAAAGGGAATGGTCAACAGCCCATAACAAACAGGGCTTTGCTGGTACCGTTGAGCCATTAGCACTTGCCCGGGTGCTATACCCAAGCGTGGTTAGAATTTAGACTATTCATCGCCACACAAGGTTGGCCCTTGCCGCCAAAGGAGATGAAAAGGGCGTAAGGGAGGTGGGATGAAAAAAAGAGAGAGATTTATAAGTAAAAGAAGAGAGGGGATAGTAGGAGAAAAGGCGACTGACTGGATCATCCTGGCCGGGCCTTACCAGGACACCCGTCTACAGGAAGCAGGGGCCAAAGTGGTGTGTTGCCTCGCCCGGGGGGCCCCGATGCCCTTTTCCCTGGACACGGGCTCGCCACGCACAGCCAGACGTGGGTGGGTCTTACCCACTTTTTACTCAGGGTCTGTAATGTAGCCAATGTGGCTGGGGTCCGTGGTGGCGCTACTTACCAGGCACCTAGCACCTAAGGTGCAGGTGCCCCCTGCGGGGCTCGGGGTCCGTGGAGACGCCACTCTCCAAACACCTGCTTTCACAGGTGCCCCCTGCGGGGGACAGCTCAAGGGACACCTTTGTCCAGTATTGAATTTATAATTATCTTTTGAGCAAAGTTCAGCTTTGCTGCATGCAATTCTTCTAGAAATAAATACTTGCTACTGAATTTACCACGTCACTACATTTCGCCACTGCTATTAGTGCTCCTAGAGAACCTTGGAAAACAGCTTATTTGTGTGCAAACATCATGCTTGTTTCAAACCAATGCTGATGTAGAGACTCGCTGACATCCAGCATTCCAATGCAACGCTGGATGTCTGCGAGTCTCTCCCGCAGGATGCAAGCGGGGAAGGAACCATACAGTCGTATCGTATTAGGGGACATGCTATAAGGGTGTCCTTTGTATTGTAATTATAATTGTAATGATGAGTCGGCTTATTAAAGGGAAGTGCAAGACTTCTTTCAGAAAACTAGATGGAGGTTGATTCTAGTGTAGTTTTATCCCGTGAATCTGAATATCACGTTCGTTTTCTCCAAAAATATAACAAAGCGTGAGAAAACACAAAAGCAACCGACCAGTAGTGGCGTCGTAAGGGGATTTTTCAGCTGCCAAGCATGTGTCGCTTGAGGGCCGCGCGTCCAATTGCAAGCTTTCTAGGTGTACTTTCCCGTACTGGCACCAGTCGTGAAGTCTTTTTTCCCCTTTTTAAAAATACCGTGTGCATGCATAGTTCTCATTGGCGCTGAAGATGCGTGAGCAGAGATTTCGAAAGCTCCTTTTGTGATGTCACTCTCCGGGAAAGAGTGCCTCCAGTGATACTTTAAAATTATTCTATGCAGC
>JABSTQ010002492.1:0-88110 GCA_013358835.2 Ixodes persulcatus | reverse complement strand
GTTACAGCTGACGAATATAGCGCCGTGTGTGTGGCGGATTCACCGCACCGGCCACGAGATCACTTGTGTCAATTTGTTTACGGCCGACTGTACGCGGCGGAAGACCGCCTCGCTAGGTAGCGGCAGACCGTCAATCCACCGCCTCCTAACAAGCAGTGCCTCGTTCCAAGTGACGCTGCAGGAGACTGTGGAGAATGGGCGGGCACCAGCCGCTGCCCGAGTTCGCGGATCAGACCAACCGAGAGGCGCGCTGCAGACGATCGCGGAGAGTCAATGGCGGCGTTCCTCATGACTCACTAGCCACGCCAGCGGCAGACAAGCGCATCAATGCCGCCTTTCCTGCACAAAGAAAGAATCATCCGTCCGCATGAGACGGCGCAAACCAAAGAAAAGGCCCTCAAGGCGTACTCACCTTCTTCGATAACAGTGGACTGCTAGTACCCGGTGAGAGCCCTGAAAAAATCGCAAACTTTGAACAAAGGACTCCCACCTCCCGCGCGGCTACATAACGAAGGAAAAAAAGCAAAATGGCGCGGCCGTCGTCCCAAGCCGTCAACGAGCTTGAGTTGCAAGCCGTTGGATGTGTTAGATGTATGGATGGATATTGCCGGTTCTCTCTATACTGGTGGGTAGCTTGCGCCACCTAGCCTTGCATTTTTTAATTCAAAATGTATTTATTTATTTTTTTCGTTTTTTTTTCTTTTCGTGGTTAATTTTCTTCTTCCTTACCTCCCTGCAACTATCATCGGGCAGGTAGAGTACTTTCCTAAAAAAACATTTAGGGACTAGGGCAAAAAAAAATAAAAAAATAAACACCGCTCTTCACCTTCTTGCCCGGGCGAGGGAGTCGCCAATTTTCCTCTGGTTAACCTCGTTCGTCTTCGAGGACGAGGAGTGTCGCCTACGGCGTGTCGCCTACCGCTTTCAAAAGAGCACCCGGGTTCGACTTCGGTCCACAGTGTGGGCTTGCTTTTTATTTTAATTTTCTCGATCATTTTGTTTTGTCGAGGCATTTAGCGATGATTACGACATTTCTTTTTTACAGTTAACTAAAAAAACAAAAAGAAAAACACGAATGTTGTTGACGAAACGCTGCTGAACTAAATGGGCCGGAATGTTTGGCTCATACGCAAGCGGAAGCGGGTTCAATCCCCAATGTCAATTCGTTTTTTTTTTTTTTTTTTTTACTTCTTGTTTTGTCGAGGCATTTGGCGATATTTACGACATTTCGTCGACGAACGAATGTTGTCGACGAAACGCGGTAGAAATATACCGCACGGATATATCCTCCAATCAGAGCACGGCGAAGTGCTGTCATGGCACCGACCTGCGCGGAAGAGCAGACGGTCCCCCCCCCCCCCTTTCCCGTATTTATTTTTGATGGTGTTTTGGCTTGCCCCAGCAAGGTTTTTTTTTATCACACCTTAAGCGTGACGGTATTCGCGGAAAAGCCTGCCCATAAACAGATTCTGTGCGAAAATAAACTCGCACAATGATTTTCTTGTGTTAAAGTTAGGATTCAAGACGCCAATTTCCTCCCATAGCTCACAACCGATGTAACACTCGATCGTACATGCGTTGCGCCAAAAACCCAGCGGTTGAATCAACTAGCACGTCCAGTCGCCGTGCCAGTTCAAAACACAGATTACGACACTTCCAAGGCTGCGCGTTCATGGTTTGGCCGTCATGAAAACCGAGTACTTTCACAAAATGCTGGCGGCACAAACAAAACGGGCCGACCAAGGAGCTTCAGCACACCGAGCGCGGCCATTGACGACGGGCCCGTCTGCACGGCTAGACTTCTAGTCGAACGTCGAACTGGTGAAACGGATGGGCTAATGGTGGTACACTTTATAATGGGCGGTAGTTTCCGCAATCTATTCAAGAAACTAGAAACCACAATTATGATTTATTCCTTCACCCGTCTAAGCCAATTTCTGGTCCTCCCAAAAGTTAACCTTTGTGCATCCGTAGAAGCATCGAGTGCACTTTCAGTAGAGGCTCCGCACTCTTCAAATATATTCTTGAGGCACTTCCGCCGTATATTTAAAGTGCCCAATATATGCATTCCTGATTACTGCTAACAACGTACTTTAAATACACTAAAGCTATGTAAACATATTTTGAGTGCAATTAATATACACTAATAGTGAAAATACTTCAAGCATATTCTCAAAATATATTCTGATTAAGAAGGGGCTATTATTATTGAACTTTTGTGGAATTTTGATTACTCTCACTTGGTTATAGTGCACTAAAATATACGAAGTATATTTTTAATATGCTGTTTTCCGCTAAGGGGTACCTAAGACAACAGCTACCGCTGGCAACGAGAGCAGCTACAACATCCAAGGCCAGTGGAAACCCAGGAATAGGGGCAGCCACCCATCGCTCTCCCTTTCTTTCTTCTATTTATTAGACCCAATAAAGATGATTTTAGCAACAACACCGGTGGCATATGGTGCAATTCCATAACGGAACGTTTGACGCTGCGATTGTACCAATCCGGTTTTCAAAATGGCGGAATTCGTCTTCAAGCGGGCTCTTTGATTGTTTGAGAGGAAATCGTGGAAAATGTGAGTAATTTTTATTCTACGCTTTAAAACTGCAATTTGTGCAGTTATTTTTAGCTTCTGTGCCAGTAAGTATAGAAATATAGCGGCGTGCCTGCCAAATGCTTTAATGAGGCGAACATCTGTTCTTGGGGGGAACTTGTGTTCCGTCAGTACTGCAAGATACAAATGGAACCTGTAGCTGAATGTTTTGAACCCGTATTTGGAATCGTGTTCTTTTCTTTCAAATACCACTTGTATATTGCAAAGTCCCCGTTCAGTTTGCCCGTGAGCCCTTCTGCGCTTCATATAATTTTGAAATTCGCTTTTTGTTTCAGCATGCCCCATCCGGGATGTTCACATAGCCGCGTGGAGATCGATGAGCTCGAACTAGAAGAACTACTTTGCGATTATTCTGCGGACACTGACATTGAGTACGACTTTGACGACCCAGAGTGGATCCCAAATAAGGCTAATTTCCCAACAGACCTCCAAGAGCCGCTTCAACAGGTTTGAGCCAGAGAACAGAATGACAACAAAAAAGACTTGAAGATCACAGATTAACCGAGCTCTGAGCTCGGTGAAGCAGTTAGTTCAGAGGAAATGGCTACAGCTTGGGAGTTCTCCCTCTTCCAGAAACGCTACGAGTGGGGCCGAAGGGAAAATATGACGGAAAGACCACAGTTCACAGAAAAAGAAGGTGCTTCGAAGAAATATTTTGTGGTAGCTCAACAGCAGTGTACTTTTTCTAGCTCTATTTGATAGGCCACTGCAGGAATAAATAACGTTTCAGAGCAATCTTTATGCCACGCTGAAAGGCATTGATCTTTAGTTGTCACGAATGGATTTGCTTGGCTTCCTTGGAACCAACTTTCTTGTATTATACCATCAACTTCTATCTTGGAGTGACTATAGTCGGGCTCCCCAGACCTTGGAGTTCTGTTAATTTCAAGAACTATGTACAGGGACACTGATTGATGGGCTGAATAGTCAATTTAAACTAGCCTATGGTCTCAAAAGAGATGCCTGTATTGATGAATTTCTAATCGTTGTTCAAAAGAAGATCATCGTCGCAGCAGTGCAATCTTATGAAACCTGTCAAACGTGGCTACAAGATTTGCTGCTTGGGGGACATGTCCGGCTTCATCCACACCTTTCAAGAGCATAAAGGAAGGCAACATGAAACACATGATTTTCAGGCATAATTCAAGTTAGGGAGACGAGTGGCGTTTGACCTTTCATCATCGATCTTAGGAAAAGGTTACACTTTTTTCTTCGACAACAACGTCTCCTCCGACTTGTTGATGAAAAAGCTTCAAATGGAAAACAGTTGTGCGTGTGCCATAATACGAAGTAACCCAAAGCAGCTTCCAGAACTGTGCCCTGAAAAGAAAATAACAAGAGGAGCGCACGACTCTAAGTTTACACGGGAAGAAATTGCACGTTTCCAGTGGGAAGAAAACAAGGTATGATACAGCTTTTCCAACTACCATGAATCTGAGCTGACAACTGTTACAAGAACGGAACGATATGACTCAAGAATAACTATACAATCTCCGACTGCACTCTATGACTTCATGTTCAAGGGGGGAATTCACATGGTGGACATGCTGCGCAGTATTTAACGAACGGACAGAAAATCTAAAAGAATACTGGCGCCGTTTGTTCTTCAGTTTTCTGGACCTCTGTCTCGTAAACGGCTACGTCGTCTGTTGCGAGTTGAGTGAGAAGGTTCCCTACATTGACTATAAGCGCACAGCTGTGATGGTACTACTCACACTAGGACAGTCCTCCCAAAGGAAAGGGAGCCCAGGAATCGAAGAAGCTGAACAATGTCTCAAGCAGGCGGAAAGGTTTGTACTCACAATGTGCAGGCTTACAAAGGAGCGGCCTCGACTCTCATTGGCTTATTTTTGGTGACAGGTGTGGAAGACGTGAGGTATGTGCGCAGCGCAAGCAAGATTCAGGGTCATTCAGCAATTGTACCTGTTGCGGAATATTTTTGCGCATATCCCAAGAGAGCAATTTCTTTGCCACGTTTGGCAAGGTGCCCTGAGAGTCTTGTTTTTTTAGCTCAGCAGTACTGACGGGACATGTATGTCCCACGTCTCCAAAAGTGTTCTGTTAAGTAAATGTATTTTTTGCTTTCGTAATTCATTAGATAGAAAAATTTCAATTAATTCATGAGAGTTTCACCATTATGCGAGGTTGTATAGTAGGTTTATGCAGCAAAGGGATGAGTAATATCTTATTTTTATATATCTCGCCATACAGGAAGAAAGACAGCTAAATTTTTTGGATACTTATAAACTTCAATTTATTTTTCTTTCGAGCTCTGTTTCGACCGCTGTAAAAATTAATTTTCTAGTTTTCATTTTTCTTGGCGCTTATGTTTTTTGCAGCTTGATGTTACGTCGTTTACGAGCGAAAGGTAGAAATAAAGCTGAACGCTCACATTTTCTCAAAGGACCAGTTCTTTTGGCTTGTGTCGAGTTTTATTGAAATATCTATTGCTTGCTGAGACAAAAAAAAAAACGGAGAGAAAGCATCAGACGATAAACAAACGCTGTATAAAAATATTTATTTCGGAAATATTTGCGCGGGTAAGGTGTGACCTAAATAATCATAGTAAAACTGGTCTTATTTAAATCACGATTTTGATCATGATTAAAATCACAATTTAAATTATTTCGGTTTGTAATGTTCACCCTGATGTGCAAAATTTGAAATGTTGATTAGTAAGCTTTAGTTAATTATTTAGCTAATTTGGGTGTAATTTTCGATTCCTGACGTCCGCCAGGAAGCAGTTTCTCCTTTTTTTTTTCTCAATCACCCTAATTTTAGAAAGTTTAGGACATCTTCGATATTAAACCCGGTATACAAACCTTGTGAAAACACCTTGCGCCAATTTTTCATCATTTTGTCTTGAAAGTATGCTACCGAAGTGTTTTTATCAGCTTCGTGTACACAGTGTCACTGATGTGATTGTTTTTGGGGTCGGCTCCAGGCGAAACATAAGCGGTGCAAAGCAAACACAACAACAACAACAAATCTTAAACGACGTAGAATTGTTGCCTGTCATCCACTTCTCGAGTACAGTTTGGAAGTGGGCTACCGGAAATGAGTTGTTATTTTGGTTTGAAAACGTGCAAGGCGGTGGTATTGCGTCATAAAAGGGCGGCAAGCTGGTGTAATACGAAAGAGATATAACGGCCGATGCAAGATGCATTCCTCCTCTCTTCCTCTCGGTCTGTGTGCGTGTCCGTGTACTCATACGTTTATTGTTTTCGTTTACGTTTCGGGTTTTAATTGGCTTGCAATATGAAACCAAGAATTTCACGACCGAAGAATAGGGTAGAAAGAAAGACGAACACCGCCTTTCGATCAAGGGAATTGCCTTTTCTGGTGATCAAAATAATAAAACAATTGCGCGGACGATCACGCGACGCGTGATGCGAATTGACAGCGTAAGCTGGTTTGAAATTTCGATGATATGTCTTCGTGCTTGAGTGGAAATTTCGGTGATGCTATGTCGCGCGATAATGTAATTTCTTTTTTTTTGTCAGGCGGTGATAGTTATTTGTGTGCAACGTGCTTACGTCGCACGCCTACATGTAAGAGGGTTCGTGTAGCGAAAGAAACAACGGAGGCGCACAGCTGGCCACGCGCCGGCGCCAGTGCGTCTGCCGCGGCTATGACGTCACTCCTCTGAAATGCGCAGACGGGCGAGGCGCGCGCGGTGGCGGCGGCTCCGGCGAGCCAGCAGTGCGCCGTGTGACGTCACTGCTCCTCGCGCATGCGCAGCACGGCTCTCCAGGGGTCAAGCGAAACTGCTGAACCTCGGCCAGTGTAGCTCACGCTACAAAACGTTTAGTTTATGACGATTATATCATTTAAATTCAAAATAAATAATACGTCAAGCATTAAAACATTTACTAATAATTGATATGAAAATGTACGTTTAATGTGGCGAACTTGTGCCCAAAAATTTAAAAGGAAACAGAAGATAACAGGAGAGCGTCGCCGGCGTCGAAGTTGGCGTAACAGGAGAATCGAACGCTGAGGCGAAACTGACTGCGGCTCGCCACGCGGAGCCCCTTATGTACATGCGTGGTCTTCTGGAATAATCGGCGTAGAAAGTTCGACGGGTATGACATTCGGACCTTGAACAAGTAACAGGATTCTACAATTTACCAGAATACTAGATTGCAGGAATAAACAAAAGATGCGTCACTCCCCGAAATCGAACCCTAGCTTTTCGCGCGGGAGGCAGGCGCAATAACCGTTAGGCCACGCGCGAGCTGCCTAGTTGGCCAGCTGCACGCGCGGCATTACTCCCCCCCCCCACTTAAAACGTGCATCGCCCCAATGCAAAACAAAAGAAATCAAAGGAAATAAAAAGAACGGTAAACAAAAGAGTCGGTTGGAACACAAAAGGTCAACAGTCCTATGGAGCGTAGTAAGGCTTCAGACGCACGACGTGGACGACTTCAAGTCGTGGTGGGCGGCGTGATGATGTTCTTGTTGCGTCGGGCATCACCTCGTAGTTCAGATCTCCAAGCCAACGAAGTACCTTGTAGGCTCCGAAATACCGTTTCAGGAGTTTCTCGCTGAGACCACGGCGGCGAATCGGTGTCCAGACCCATACCCAGTCTCCGGGCTGGAAGTGGACGTCCCAACGACGAACGTTGTACCGGGTAGCGCCGACACGTTGTTGATCTTGAATTAGGAGTCGGGAGAGCTGGCGAACTTCGGCCCTTTGAGCAACCACCTGGGCGTCAGGTGGTTCGTGAGGTAGCATCGCGCCGAGCATGGTCGTTACTTTCCTGCCATGCACCAGCTGAAACGGGGTTGCTCCTGTGGTCTCTTGCACCACCGTGTTGTAAGCAACCGTGACGTAGGGTAACAACTCGTCCCAAGTCTTGTGCCCTACGTCGACATACATGGAGATCATGTCGGCGATTGTTTTGTTTAGCCGTTCTGTTAGTCCATTTGTCTGCGGATGGTACGCAGTGGTTCGACGGTGGCAGGTGCCACTGAGACGAAGGATCTCCTGCGTCAGCTGGGCCATGAACGATGATCCACGGTCGGTAATGAGGACTTCGGGGGCGCCATGCCGGAGGACAATGGACTCGATGAAAAACTCTGCGACTTCAACAGCCGTACCTGATGAAAGGGCTTTCGCCTCGGCGTACCGTGTGAGATAATCGGTGGCGACGATTATCCAGCGGTTTCCCAAAGTTGACGGCGGGAAAGGGCCAAGTAAATCCATTCCGATCTGCTGGAACGGCGTGGACGGGGGAGAAATCGGATGCAGAAGTCCTGACGGCTTCGTCGGCGGTTTCTTCCGTCGCTGACACTCGTGGCATGATCGAGTGTAGAGGTGAACGGTCTTCGGTAGCCTCGGCCAATAGTACTTTTCTCGAATCCTGGCGAGCGTCCTGCTGTAGCCAAGGTGTCCAGCCATTGGGTCGTCATGGCATCCTTGGAAGATTTCTTCTCGAAGGCTGGAAGGAATAACCAACAGCCATGCTGTGCTGTTACTGACGAAGTTCTATTTTTACAGCACCCCTTGCCGTGCGGAGAAGGTAGGCAGGATTCGTAAGAAAGCACGAGGAACCGTACTCGCTTGTCCCTCTAGGTTCTCGATGAGCGCTCGTAGTTCAGCGTCGTCTCGTTGGAGTGCTGCCATGTCGCTGACATCTAGACCGCCGAGGAAACACTCATCGTCGTCGTCTTTGATGCAGGCAGTCGGCGGTATTGTGCTTCCGGCCTGACTTGTACACCACGGTCATGTCGAACTCCTGCAGTTGTAGGCTCCACCGGGCGAGGCGTCCGGAAGGGTCCCTCAGATTCGCGAGCCAGCAGAGTGAGCGGTGGTTCGTGACGACACGAAAAGCACTTCCATACAGATATGGGCGAAACTTTGTCATTGCGCAGACGACAACAAGACACTCCTTTTAAGTCGTTGAGTAGTTCTTCTCCGCCTTAGACAGTGTCCGACTCGCGTATGCGATGACTCGCTCTGCCCCGTCTTGCATTTGGACCAGTACCGCGCCAAGTCCGGTGTTACTGGCGTCGGAGTGGATCTCTGTTTCAGCGAACTGGTCGAAATTGCCAAGAATCGGGGGCGTCTGGAATCTTCGTTTGAGCTCATCGAATGACCGCTGGTGTTTTTTTGTCCATTCAAACTTCACGGCGTCCTTCGCGAGGTTCGTCAGGGGTGCACACAGCTTGGTGAAGTCCCGAACAAATAGTCTGTAGTAGGCACAGAGTCCGAGTCCTTTAAGGAGACTCGATACGGCAACTGGTGGTCAGGGAGCGCGTCGTCGTCGGTAATAATGCGATGTTTCGCCATTGGTGTTTGGCGAACTTTCGACGACGTGGCACAAGAGTCACTGTGTTTGGCGAGGAGATCAATCAGTTGCCGGCGCTTAGGAGCTGGGAGCCCGGGGCCGATATCGAGCGGCGGTGGTGACGTGCTCTTCTGCTGTGACGACGAGGTTTCCTCTGAGATTGCGGTGACTACGGCTGGTGCCTGAAGCTCCTCGACGTGGCCCACGGTGGTACCCTTCGTTAGGTGCTGCGGCTCCTCTTGAAAGTTTGTCACGAGAACAGTCGTATGTCCTTCTTGGAGATCCATTACGCCTCGTGCGACGCCATTTCCTTTTTCAAGGAGCAGCTGGACGCTGTCTTCCAGAAGAGCTTCACCGTGCATGGCTGTATCGTTTATGACGCTGACGAAAACACTCGACCGCGGCGGAAGGTTCACATGGTCGGCAACAACTCGGATTTCGGTTGACGCCGTGTCTGTCTCCACCGGCGGCAGAACAGGCTTTCGCAGCATCAACTGGTTTGCCCCGAGGTCGATGACGGCACCATACTCGCAGAGAAAGTCCATTCCGAGGATGAAGTCTTTCGCGCTGTCTTGCAGAACGACGAACTTCACAGGGCACGTCTCACCGTGGATCTCGACGCGGGCAGTGCATCTTACGACTGCTGTAATGAGGTGTCCTCCGGCGGATTGTATTTGAGGTATATCCCGCGGCGTCATGACTTTTCGAGGGCGGCGGGAGAGCCTCCCACTCAGGACTAAGTAGTGTGTTCCGGTGTCCACGAGTGCTGCTGTGTCGTGGCCGTCAATGACGACGTTCAGGTTGTTGGACACCGTTGCAGGCGCGTCGTTGGAATGCGTGGCGTCGAGAGAGTGGGAGCGCTCCGGCGTTCTTGAAAGTTATTTACTTCGGTCGTCGTCGGCAACGCCACCTACAGGCATTGCCGCACTTAGATTTCCCGGCGACGCAGCGGAGACAGGCTCTCTCGGTGGGGTCGTGGCGCTGGAGACGCTGAACGTCGTGGCGATGGGGAGCGGGATTCACGGCGGAGAGACGGTGCTGAGGTGGGCGAGGGTCGGAGGTACTCCTCGATGACGTGAGGGCGTTCGCCGTACGTGGGGCGTGGGTCGTTTGGGTGGTACCCACGCAGCCCCAGTTGTCGGTAGGGGCAACGGCGGTAGATATGGTCGGCTTCCCCACAGTGGTGGCACAGCGGGCGTCGATCGACCGTCCTCCACACGTCGGTTTTTCTTGGCGCAGCATGTTCTGGGCGGACGTGCGCCCGATCTTCTTGGCGTTGGGGATACTGCGGCGCTGGTGGTTCACGTCGGGGAGGTACCATGTACGGACGTGGGGCTGGTCGTGCTCGTCAAACCATTGCGGTGTAGGTTAGCGTCGGTTCCTCGGGGTCTACCACGCTGATGGGAGCCTCCGGTTGGATGGCTCTCTGGACTTCTTCCCGCACCACCTCGGCGATGGAGAGCGAGGCTGGGCATGCAGCAATGGGCAGCAGCTTCTTCAGCTCCTCCTAGACGACGTCACGGATGATGTCTCGGATGCCGGGGAGGTTGGAACCAAAGTCGGATACGGATGTCGCCAAGCTAGTTACGCCATGGTGTCGCTGGTAGTGTCTGGCGCGCGCTTGTAGGGCCCGTTCCATATTTGTCGCCTCCGTGACGAACTCCTCGACTGCTCTCGGCTGATTGCGAATAAGACCGCGAAAATTTCGCTCTTCACACCCCTCATCAGGTGGCGCAGCTTCTTCTCCTCTGTAGCCTGAGGGTCGGCGCGTGCGCTCAGGCAAAGAACACCCTCGACGAAGCTGGTGATGCTCTCATTTGGGCCTTCCCTATTGAAAAAACCAGCAAGAAAATCAAGCTGGCCAAGCTGGTCTAGCTGGTTTTTAAGCTGGTTCGAGCTGGTTCGAGCTGGTTCGAGCTGGTCTACGTGGTAATCAAGCTGGTTCAAGCTGGTCATGCTGGTTCGAGCTGGCACTGCTGCTGGGCAAGTTGGTACTTAAGCTGGTTCGAGCTGGTACTCAAGCTGGTTCAAGCTTGTCAAGCTGGTTCGAGCGGGTCAAGCTGGTTCAAGCTGGTTCGAGCTGGCACTGCAGATGGGCAAGCTGGTAATTGAGCTGGTTTGAGCAAGTACTGAAGCTGGTTCAAGTTTCTCAAGCTGGTTCGAGCTGGTGCTGAAGCTGGCCCAAGCTGGTTCGAGCTTGTCAAGCTGGTCTTGCTGGGAGCGCGCACGCCAAGGTCGGCTAGAGGTGGCCGAGCTGGCATTGCTGGGAGCGCGCGCGCCAAGGTCGGCTTAGGCTGGGGCGAGGCCACGTGCTGTTCTTTGTCCTCTTGTTTTTGGAAGACGACCGGGCGCTTCAGGCGCGCTGCGAGCTTCCTTTGTGTGCGAGAAGAGAGAGAGAGAGAGAGTGGTAGGAACGGAGAATTTGAGACACGTTTGGCAATCTTCGGCAGATTTTCGAAGGGACGGCTGTGTTCGCGTTGTTTGGAGACTACTTGATCGGCGGTGCAAGCGAAGCGGGATTGGAGGAGACAGCGAGCGGCAGTCCATTCAGCACGGGAAGAAGTCGGACGCCCCGACTGAGGCGTCGCTACGTGTCTTCGAACGTGTGTGTGCTCGTGAATGACGGTGGTGCCGAGGAGTATCGTACATGCCGTCCAAGCTACACGGATTTCCTCGCTTCTGCCGACTACGCAAGAAGGCCGCTTCACCCCCATTACTGGCGGGACCCAGGTTCGCTTCTCTCATCAGTGTAGTATTTTTTATTGCTATTGCCTGCCTTTGGCGTGTGTCTAATATTTCTCGTGTTGAGAGATAAGTAATCTAGTTTTAATAGCATTGTTTGTTTTGCACCGAGAACCACTGTCTGCGTCGGTTAGTACTGTGTCAGCGCCGAGGACGTGTAGCATCTGAGCTCATGTGAGCAGGCCGCGAGTACGAAAATAATAAATTGGATGCCGAGCTGGCTTTTCTAAAGAGTTTGGCTTGTTTATCCTGTGTATCAATGTAAACTGGTTAAACTGGTGGGGAAGTCCACCGGCTTAACCATCATGCTAAACAGGGCATGTTGGGGCAATAACTCAGCTTGAAGCTGGGACCAGATCAACCATCATGACCAGTATGACCATATCAACCAGCATGCCAAACTGGGCATGCTGGAGCAATAACCAAGCTTGAATTTGGGACCAGATCAACCAGCATAACCAGTATGACCATATCAACCAGCATGCCAAACTGGGCATGCTGGAGCAATAACCAAGCTTGAAGCTGGGACCAGATCAACCATCATGACCAGTATGACCGGATCAACCAGCCTGCCAAACTGGGCATGCTGGAGCAATAACCGAGCTTGAAGCTGGGACCAGCTTAAGCTGGTTTTTTTCAATAGGGTTGGTTTCTTGTTCGAAGGATGTCTTCGGCCCTCTCGCGTCGGTGTTGGCTGGTGAACGTCTTCTTCAGTTCTTGCGTACACACCTCCCACGAAGTTAAAGACGCCTCGTGGCTTTCCAGCCAGTACCTCGCAGTCCCTTCCAGCGCGAAGTAGATGTTCTGCAAGCAGTGCTCAGCTGACCTCCTAGTTATGGCGGGCCACACGTTCATAGTGTTGCAGCCAGTCCTCGATGTCCTCGTTGGCGTATCCGTGGAAAGGTGTTGGAGTTCTGGGTGCGACGGGCACGTTTACGACGGCAGGAGCGGCCGGGGTCGGGGCCTGGTCGGCCATCGTCATGTTCTTCGTTTCCTTGGTCTTGGGTGGCAAGGGTCCTAATTCCGGGGGTAGGCCAAGGTTGCGGCGACTTGATCGGATCTCGGTCTGGTCTTCGTTGGGTCCTCGGGAACTTGGGTTCGGACTTCCACTGCGGGATCTCGGAGGGGATCGCTGCACGGACATGCGGTACCCCGCACCTCCAGCAAGATATCACGAATGAAGAGTTAATGAAACAAAGAATAACTGAGGAAACTAAACGTTTAATGGGGCGAGCCCTTGCCCTAAAATAGAAAGGAAACAGAAGATAACAGGAGAGCGTCGCGGGCGTCGAAATAGGTGTAAGAGCAAAATCGTACGCTGAGGCGAAACTGACTGCGGCTCGCCATGCGGAGCCCCTCATGTACATGCGTGGTCTTCTGGAATAATCGGCGTAGAAAGTTCGACGGGTAGAACATTCGGACCTCGAGCAAGCAACATGATTCTCGAATTTACCAGAATACTAGATTGCAGGAATAAACAAAAGATGCGTCGCTCCCAGGAATCAAACCCTGGCTTTTCGCGTGGGAGGCAGGCGCAATAACCGTTAGGCCACGCGCGAGCTGCCTAGTTGGGCCGCTGCGCGCGCGGCAATATATCTAGGACTGGCGTGTCTGGAGCGTGTTTACTGTGTTTCCTCAAAGGTTTCCTTGACTGACGCAACTGTAATGCTACGGTTCCCTGCGATTCTGGTGGCGGCACAGCAGAGAGGATATAGCATGGGTGAGGTGGATACAAAGACGCTCGTTCTGCGGTAGCTTTCCGGGCAGCTGGTCAGTCGAAAACAGAAACAGGTAATCAAAAGGCTGACTGTGAGCCATGCCTGCCAACGAAGTATTCACTTGTTTTCCTCGAATCGGTAAACTGACACATAACCCCGGCTCCTTATCTGCTGGCAGAGCTAATCGCCTTTAAGCAAAGGTCTGATCAGCGCTTGCTTGCGTAAGACTGCTAGGTATTGCAGAAACCGCGCGTCATTTCAACATTGTTTGTACTGCGCAAGACGAGTATTCAGCCAGTGCGCGCTCTTCAAGCATTTGTTTTACCAACAGGTAAGTGAAGTAGAAATAGAGAGAAAACAATAACTGGCCTGCTCCATAGTAAAGCAGCGGCCTGCACTGCTTTGCTATGGAGCAGGGGCGGTTTGCGGTCAACGGAATAGCCTAGCAGACGACGCCCGCACCGGAAATAGCTTTGTGCACACCCGCCAAAGAGGTAGAGGGGCTTAGAGTGATAAACCGGAAGTTCGGAAGTGGCACCCACCTGGTTGCCGCCATGTGTTACGCAAAAGTGACCAACTCTCACGTGACCTCACAAGAGCCGTGACGTCACCGGTAAGATGGCAGCGCCTAGAGATGGCGGATGCGAGTTTTTAGGTCCGCGGTAGCCCTGATGTGCAGCTGCTTTCCAACGACTTTAGGGTTCTTCGTGCTCGCTGTCGCAGGTATAATGTGAAAATATAAAGGAATGGGACTTTATACCTTTTTTGGGCAAGATCGCACTGGATCATCGTGTGAGACAGCATCAGCCGTATCGCCGTACCGGTGCTCGGATTCCCGGATGTGTTTGGGGAGCGACAGAACTTTAGAGTGATTTTAACATGAAATTTTGGCATTCTCTTAGCTTTGTTTGAACGTTGAAATGTCTGCGAGTTGATGCGAAATGTATGCGTCGAATGTAGGGCCTAGGGAAATTCGTTTCAGCCCTAGGTAACTGCATAATGATAGCAACTTCTAGCGAGGAAGCTGGTGCGATTTTTACGTTTTGTACTAATCAACAATTTTACGATATAACTTCAAGCATAAATTATTGTCATTTTTTTGTCTTCTTTTAAACATTGGGATGTCTGAGATTTGGCCTAGGGGCAGTTGTTTCAGTCCTGTGTCACCGAATCATCATATCACTTTTTAGCGAGGAAGCTCCTGCAATCTTAAACCTTTTGTGCTAATCGACGATTCTTAAATTGATCGCAATACTTTTTTGAAGTGAAAAGCTGGCGTTTTCTTAATTGACAAAGCATTCGAACTAATCATTCGGAAAAAATGTTCATTACCTATGTTCGTAAAACAGTTTATTTGTCCCCTTGGAACTCAGAACACAGCAAGTCTTCACATTTTTGATTGATCAGTGCACAACATTTTGTATGTGATGTCCCTTAAAAATTATTATTAGCAGGCTCTGTACCTTGCCAATTGGTATCAATAGTTCACAGTAACCTACATGTGTATGATCATATTCCTCTTCAATGGTTGTCTAATCCACCATTCTAACTTCTAGAATCTTTAAAAAAATGCAGTCCCACTCTTTGAAGGTTTAGAGATTTAACCACACATATCAGCAATCCGTTAAATAAATGCAATGCAACTCGGAAATAGAGGATTAACTGCACATTTTTATCTTTCGTAGGATTTATTGCAGCAGTAATTTGTTTTCATCAAGTGTGCATTATCTTAGTCGGTCAATTATTTGCTTGTTTAAGTTACCTGGACAAGAGGACTCATATTTACGTTCATCACTTGCCCGAAGTGCAGTCTTTTCGAAAAATGTTGACTACCATTTCTTACAGTCTCTTCAATAGACTTGTTTCAAAAGTGTGGCTCGCCTATACTTCGTTTCATCATGACTTGGTAACAAAAACCGCCACAGCCTTCTCGAGGCAATCAGAGAGACGGAGTGAAGCTGTGTGACATGTCTGTGCAGATGAGCACTCTGATGATATGTTGTCATGTGCCTCTGTCCAACGTGCATATTGACTCACAGAGACTGTAGCCTTCGGCGTTTGCCAAATTGTGATGATACGAATTAGAGTAGCTACTACTCTAATTACCCAAGACCTTCATATTTTGGGCATTTGTTCGACAAGAATGTTATGTCAGCCATCACTGTGATCTCGGGTGAGCGCCAATTGGACTCGAATGCTGCATTAGCGTTCGACGTGAACCTTAACCCATTCGTTTGCTTTACGCCAAAAAAGAATGGCGACAGTCGTGTTGCTTGATGGAGTTTTGGAAAGCGTATATTGTGTCATACATGTAGAAAGTGTGCTGCTATATAACAATGCATCAGCACATACTATTAAATGAGATGCTCAGAGGTGCGTTTGTTTTTGCAAATAACAATTTACAGCAATAATTACTTCTTACGAATGTAATATTTATTTTCGGTACCTGGGTCCGTTTGGTTCTCATTTTATGTCAGTGTGCTTTGATGTTATCATCATGTGTGTAGTTTTAAGTATCCTCTCTGCAATGTCTACAGTGGCCCTTGGAGGGAATAAATTAATAAACAACATATTCACATCACCATGGAGTTGGTTTTCGGATGCGACTCATGTTCAGGAGAAGTGGAACAAGTGCGACCCAATGCAACCATTCTGCCAGTCTTGTATGTCCCATTAATCAATATTAAGGGGTCACAGATGCGAATGTCCTCAAACGGTGAAGCAGGTGCGGTGAACACAATTCTTTGTGTATAGACTCTGAAGGTATAAAGTCAGGCGGAAATGTATTTATTTGGTTAGTGTATCAAATATGTTTATTTCCACTTGAGAACATAATTATTGGTAATTTGCAAATGGTTCCATAACGAGTTCTTTCTGCGACAGTCTCGTGTCAGGCGTTCAGTCGTGGTACCTGTACTCCTTGTGTCAGGCGTTCAGTCGTAGTACCTGTGCTGCTTGTTGTCGGATGACGCTCCTGGCACGTCGGTGTTGAGTTTGGTCAGTGGCAACTTTGACCGACTGATGCCGTCTTGTAATCATACGTCATGTGCGGCCACTGACCTCTGATGCACTTTAGCTGCAGGGCTGGCTTGTAATGCGCAAATATTCCTAGTAGTTGTCTGCGTCAATAAGGCAAGCTCGGGCATGTATTTCTTGCGTGGCCGTGCCTTTTGCTGTACCGTTGACTTGATGGCTGGCAACAATGTTTGTTTGCTATCTTTGCTATCTAAACCATTTCACTTCCATTTCGAAATGACAATTTTTTCCGCCTCCGGCCACCACTGCAACTTGCGTAAATCTCGTGTGGCAAAGTGAAGTCGAGTGATGCTCGGCATCCACTTTTGAGAACAACCAACCATTCTATTTCTTCAAGTCACTCCGCGGCATTCTATCTCGAAATTGACAATTGTGTGTTTCGTAGCGTGGACACAGGTAATTGGTGCCAGCAAATTATTAGGTATTGTCCTTGGACGACAACCAACACCAAATCAACTGTTATTGCATTGCCGCTCACCTGCTTTGTCATGCTTACCTCCCGTCAAGGTGATGGGGAACAGGCGGTTCAGGATGTGGGCACCAGGGACAAAGGCCGCCGAAGATAATCCTTAATGTCCCGCGGACACTCTTCGAGACGTGGTCGAGGGTCGTTCGGCTCGAACCCTTGCAGGCCAATTTATAGGTACGGGCACCTCCAGTAGACACGATCGACATCATGCAGTGGTAGCAGAGTGGTTTTCGGTCGACCATTCGCAGCACCTCCGTTTTACTCGGTGTACTTTGCTCAGCGCGGACCTACACTGGTGCTTCCCAGGGGCGGGAATCCTTTGGCGTTGGGGTGTCCCGTTCAATTGGCACTGAACACTAACGGGTAGCCGGTGGCAGTCGTCGTGACTTTGTGGCATAAGTCGCCCTCGGTTCGTCAGATGCTGCTTCGCTCGACGAAGTCTCCAGTTGAAATGCCTGTCGAACTTGTTCCGAAACAATCTCGGCAATCAAAATAAAAGCCGGGCAAATGATGGCAGGATGTAGCTTCTTGATCTCCTTCTGGACAATGTCGTGGGTGATGTCGCAGATGCCTGGGAGGCTGGCGTCGAAGTTAGAGCTGGACGACTCGAGTATGGAGACGCTGGGAGGTTGTTAATAGTGACAGGCTCGGGCCTGAAGTGTACATTTAGTGTTGGAAGCCTTCGTGATATGAACCCTTCGACTGTTGTCGTGGGGTTGCGGACGAGGCTGCCAAAGGTGTTGTCCCTCACATGAGGGACATGGAATTCTTAGCTTATTACCTTCTGCAGCATCAGGGTTGGGTGGGTGCTCGATCAGGCGCAAAACATCTTCCACGAAGGCGGTGACGCTCTCATTGGCGTTGTATCCTGGACATAATCAGGAATTCGGCTCTCTCTCGTCAATGTTGGCTGATCAACGTGCGCTCCAGCTCGATCTTGCAAACTTCCCACGACGTTAAGGAGGATTCGTTGTTCTCAAACCAGTGCCTGGTAGTTTCTTCCACGAGAAGTATAGGTTGTGTAGAAGCTGGTTGTCTGTCCACCCACTGTGGCGGGCGACACGGTCATATTGTTCAATCCAGCCCCCGTCGTCTTCATACACCTTGCGTGAAAGGGTGTCGGAGGGTGGGGTGCGCCGGGCATGCAAACATTGGTGGGAGCGGACTCGGTGTGCTGCTACAGGTTTGTCATTGTTGGCTTAGTCAGTTTAGGTGTTTCTGGCAAAAGACCGAATTCCGGTGGCTCTTGCTGGTAGCAGCGACTGGCTCGGATTTCAGATTCTTCGTGGTGAATTTCCGAGGTTCGTTCTTGTGGTACTTGTCGCCTTGCGGTTTTTTTGCCGGGCTCAGGATAGGACTTTGTTCACGGCTCGCCGTGGGTTTAAGACGCGGATACTTCGCCGCCTGTGTCCTATTATCGGGCAACTCGGCTGAGGAGCCGCCATGTTGCACAAAGAGTGAAGGGCTATGGGTAAAGTACCCAGCACCTCAACCAGAACATGCGATGACAGCTAAGCATGGCCTGGAACTTTCCAGAATTCCAAATATTGATAGAAGATAGGACTGGAAAAAGCATCCGTGACAATATAACAAAACTGACATAAGAAAATTTATCCTGACCACTAAAGAAGCTGCATTGCTTTAGTGGCATTCTGTCCGAATAAATCCTCTCCTTCGGGGTTTCTCGACTGCCGCGGACGAACTGAACTGAAATGAATATGGGACCACTTTTCTGGTAAGGAGCCGAGGCAGACTGTCGCTGCAAAGCGGCGGGAACGGGTGGGCTGGGTAAATGACACGCGTGATGAAATGTCCATACAGCTTGCAATTCGCGTAATGAATGTTGATCAAACTTTCGTGTCGAAGAAACGTGCGACAAACCAGCGGAATCGATTCCAACTGCAACACCTGCGCTTCGTGAGAGTGCACGTCTGCGCCGGAACAGTTTAGGAAGCGGCACAGCATCACCTAAAGCACGGCACTGGAACTACCAGCTTGAAGGCAGCGCTTCGGTGCTCCGTACACCTTTGCTCCGTGAAAGTGCACGTCTACGCCGGAACAATTCTGGAAGCAGCACAGCAATCATTTATCACGGAACTGGAACTACAAGGTTCAAGGCAGCTCTCCGGTGCACCGCACAACCAAAAGTGAGTCTTCGGTCATTTGAACAAAGCGGCACCACGATTGCACACTGCCAAGCACGACTCACTATATTTCCGTCGCTAAACTCTGTATCCAATTTTGCACACGCCTCACTGCAGACCTCAAAGATTCCGATGGTCAACGAGAGCATAAAAACGTCACCTTAAAATTTATCTTAGCGGTGTCCAAATAAATCCAAGGTCCGAGCAACGTAGGGCCGATTGTCTCTTTCGTGACAATATCCCCATCGGTCACAAGCGAAATGCACACCGTTCCTCCGTATTTGTACGTTATACCTACCTCAGACGCCCCGCTGAACTCTGAAGTCGCTTTCGACCGGCATCATATGACCGTCTCCGCGTCTGAAATCAGCTCGCCGAGACGAACGACAACGAACAAAGCACCCGACAAGCTCCGGCCAATGCTCCGGCCCAGCTGGGGCCAGCCGCTGCCTTGGCGCTGCCATCTTTCCTGTGACGTCACATATATGGTTTGGTCACGTGACGAGTGGACACATTTGCGTACAATGGCAGTGGCCTTATGCGGGTCACTTTCGAGTGCTGACTGGAACCCCGGTTTATCGCTCTAAGCCCCTCTACCTCGTTGGCACCCGCCTAATCTCTCCCGTATCGCCGCACGCCTCCGCGGCACGGCGCTGGCCGGCCCGGTGGTCGACGCTCGCTTGATATTATTGAAAACATAGGCCAATTTAGTTTAGAGTGCTGGCATATATGTTGTGGCGGAGTACAGCGCACCAAAGAGCAAATATGATTCTGGCACTTTTTAGCTTTTATATACTGATTAACGTTGAATACATCATTTTACTATCCGAGATGGTATTCTGCATAAGTACAGCTGCAACAGAAAATGAGTAGCACAAGTGACCGACAAGCGGAGCGGCAAAATCGCGACACGCGGCGCTATTGTTCCGGAGCGCGCTGATAACGAGAGTGCCAGTCACGTTCCATGTCTTATCGCGGGGGTGGCCGACAGAAAGCAGCCCATCCTAAAACTCGAATTTCGAAAGCTATCTTATCCCTCAACTTTCTGCGGGCCACTCCCGCGCTGAGTGATGGAACGTGACTGGCACTCTCACTATCGGCGCGCTCGGGAACAATAGCGCCGCGTGTTGCGATTTCGCCGCTCCGGTCATCGGTCACTTGTGCTACTCTTTTTCCGTTGCAGCTGTACATTCACCACACTCGTAAGTTTGGCTGGAGGCTATTAGGAATGAGTAAAACACTGCGACCACATGTTTGTCTTGGGTCATATTGAGCTTTGTATGTGCAATGTGGCGCTCATGCCATCAGCTATTAAATCACGGCCTGTGTTGCTAGGCTCAATATGAGCCTAATTTTCAATTTCGTAATTTTCCCATAGTGTCTATTTCAATTAAACTCGTGAATTCTCATGATGGTTGCTGACTACTGTGTTGACAATAAAAGTGAAACATCTTTAGTATACCTGTAATCACCAATGCTAGAATTTAGGAAATTATTAACAGCTAAAAAACGAAGCAGAGAGTAACAACTGTACATCTAAAGGCAAGTAAAACAACCGAAATAGGCGAAACACACAACAAAGCAAAAGTATGCCCTGACAAGGTTGAAATTCTACTGATACATCAATATCACATTTTTTTTAAGTTCCTATTTGCAGTGACAAACTTACCAATAGGCAGAGTAGGCAGCTGCCTAGAGAAGTAAAATTGGGGGCGAAAGAGGGGGGGGGGGGATTGGAGTGTGGCTCCAAGGCCAGTATGTGATTCAAATATAAGACACTCTAAAAAATCAAAGGAACACCAATCCCGGAAAGAACCAGAGAACGAAGGAGACACTGACCAATGACGACTACAAGATATTGATAGAATTAGGCGCTTTCAAAAATATAATTGTGTATTGTATTCTGGCTGATTTATTTTGAGTTCTTCAGCGCGCTTGTTGGGTACGGCACTGTCAAACGATCATCATCATGCTTGAAATGTGTCAAAGATTAACTGCCGACAAGTTAAGCCTGAATTTCTGCACTTGTCGTTCGACGGTAACTTTGATATCATTCAAAGTGTTACGGAAGATATTGTTGGCAATCTCCTCTAAATATCCCCTAGATCCGGGGTGAAAAAATCTGTGCGCATGTATGTTTATATGATCGTAGGAGGAGGGGGAATGCGGCACTATTTAAGACGGCCTAGGGCGGCGAAGTGCTAAGCCTGCCCCAGCATATCTGCAAATATGAGACAACTTGCACAACTTGTGATACTGGTTTAACAGTTACATTGGCATTTAGAAATTATACTAAATCTTAACGTTGTTCAATTTATGCGAACCGATTTAAGCTCAAAGACGGTGACACTAGTGCAAATTAGGCCCCACACTACTTGCACAAATGAATTGTAGAATTTTAAATCCGTAGAAAATTCCTCCTTTACATATGAGAACAGTAAACGTGATCCCTCATAAAGGTAACAGTAAAATAAATAAAATAAATAAAGGTAGAGGTGAGTTTTTACAAAGTAGAGCATTCACTTGTCGCCAGAAACCTTGTGAAAGGATGGGGTTCCTTATGATGATCAATCAGCATTTTAAAACTCTGCCGAGGTGCACTTAAGCTCGTCACAAACACAGCGCTGATGAGAATGATCTTATTATAGCAATCAAGGCGACTGTTCGGGTGCTGCAGCCGCCAAAACACGCAAATGCCTCCTCAGCTCGAGATTTACAAGGAGTTGTGTTTCGACCAGTTCAAACACCATGTCATAGAGAAGCGCTGTGGCCACAATGCCATAAAATGCAGTGTTCAGACCTGGGGTACAACTTGAAATCTCGAAAACAGCATTTCTGTACATCCTAATGCCCTTCCATGAGGTGGAAATGTCTGTAAGTGGCTTTTGTCATATATACAGCATTTTTAGCACACAAAATGGGAGTGCATTTTTTAATAGATGCGTGAATGAGACCACCCCCCCTTTGTCACGTTACTGGACTATTCCCCAAGAGCCCAATAACGTCCTGGGTGCCTTTATGGCTACAGTTACATTCAAGCCGCGACATGCGCCAGTCCTATTTTTCATGACGCTTTAGTGGCACTGGACATCCAGATGAGCGGAGCTTCAAGAACGCACTTCGACGCGGAGACAGACGAACTAGATGGAGCGCCATCAAGCAGAGGTCGACATTTTTGGTTCACTCACTCACAGCCAGCTCAAAATAGAAAGTAAAATACTCACTCACCCTTACCCTCACAGCCGTACTCACCTTCATGTCCGCACTCACGAACTCATGAACTCATGAACTCACCGAGCCTACCCAAGCAGCACATAAACGTGAAGAAAACGTCGAAAGAACGTTGAAGACGTCTGTAACGTGACGTCGTACAACGTCGAAGGTCCGGACGTTACCTTCCTTCGACGTCGATAAAACATTTAAATGTCCGCGAGAAAAGGTGCAAAGGAGGTCGAGAAAACGTTCCCAATGACGTTTGTCACACGTCACATGCACGTGTCAGTGGGCCGTTGCGTCCTCCCTCGACGTTTATGATACGTGTGTTTACGACATCCGGACTACCAACGACGTTCATAGAACGTCGAGACACCATTCCAAATTACGTTCCCTAGGCGTCGTGGGGAAGACGTTGTGTCCCCCCCCCCTCAACTAAAAAAAAAAAAGTTACTTTTTCAGTATTATTGCGAAGGCAAGTTGCTCTCATGCAAGTACGAAGGAAGTAACTAAAACACAGGTTTGGTACGAACTGTTTATTTTAGCATGTTCAGGCACGAGATGCAATACGGAGCGCCGCCAAAAGACGTCCCTGGATGTGCCAGCCAGAAGTATATAAAACAAACAAATTCACGTGAAGAAATGAACAAGGGACAATGTCACGTTGCGCGGAATGTTCCACCGCTTACCTTGTTCTGCTTCTGATTAATCCGCTGACGCGCGTGCTTTACCCACCCCATCGCACATAGCTGGTACTCTCGCTGCGTGCACGGGAATGGATTCAGAAGTAGGATCCCGTCCGCTGGGCGTTCTTGACTGGGATCGTCGGAGGCGTCTGAAGAGCCTTGATCGGAGACTGGACTTGACGCGCCATTATCTGCACTGCAACTTCTTTTCTGGGGGGCGTCATTCATATCCTCACAGGCACCTTGATCCGAGCAGTAATACGATTCAACGTGTGAAGCGTCATGGTCTTGAAAAAGGTCCACGAGCCGTGACTGAACACGACGGCGTTTTGGACGATCACCGACTTGTTCCTAGGGGCGACTTGAGCGACTCAGTCTGGAAAGCATTATAAAGAAATCGAATCGCAGCACTTCCACTGTCTGCAGACTCTAAAAAAATCACGGCGACAAGCAGCCTGCCTCGTAGACCCCGTAGACTGACTTTCGGAAAAAGCTGAACCGGGTTATACCCAGAACTGTTCTCGCTGGGCCAACATAGAATTCAGTGAAATATTTTAGGAACGACTGAGAAAATACGTGCACCCGGAACTAACGCTTGTCGATTGTTTGTCGCCACTATCTTCTCCCACTTTTCTTTCTCGCCCTCTTCTTGCCGAGTTTCCCGATGCATCGCATGGGGCTCTATGGAGATGCCACTAGCATCTCTTCTGCCTGCCTTTCCCCCTCTCTCTCGCGCCGCGTTGGTGCCGGCTCTGCTTTTTTTTTTTTTTGCCGACACGTAGGTGCGGGCTGGACTTGAACGCTTTTTGGACCGTCATCTGGGGCATTCAACGGTTGGCATTATGAGTTCCAATCTACACAAACTGTTGACAGTATCTACCCGATTTCGTCATTGCCGGGCATTTATTTTTTGGAGTAGAGTTCAAAAATGCGCAAGTGTGCAGTGATATGGTGTGTGCGGGCGTGCGATTTTTGTTTGGGTACGTCATCAGTGCCAAAGAAAGCAAGATCTGTTTTGACAGTCACGTAACAAAACTGCGCACCGATCTACCGATAGCGCTCATGTGCTGGAAGTTGGTGTTGTGGATGAACTGTGATGTTGATGCGAATTTTGTGGTTGTGCGCAAGTGAGCATGGGTAACAAAACACGAAGAGAAATTGCCGAACCTTAAAACAATGCCAGGTGGTTGTGGAGCAGTATGGATGCTCCCTGGAAATGATGCATGCCTGAAATCACCTGGAGCGGAGATAGTGTGGTGACGCGCCTGTGGCGCGTCCAGGACCTATGGAAGACGACAACGCGCGTGCAAAAAAATCAAGAATGGCACAATTCGATCCGTTCTAGACGCCATGGGCTTCACTTCGCAAATCAGAACCGTAACAATATTTTAAACAAACCAAAAGTATAACAAGCACATGTAAAAGGAATGATATTCCCAACATGCCTTCATATTTTTTTTCCTTCAGTGTACATTGAGTTTTGTATATGCCCCCCTAGCGTAATCCCATGTGCAATTAATAGTATCTTGAAATAAATAAATTAATGTATAAATAAATAAATTCCTGAAGCTCTCAAAAATTAAGTTTTGCTTGCGGCTCTTGAGCAGTGTCACCTTGACCACAGCTGTGATTAAGCTTTTAACAGTGAACGCATATTATACGTGATTTACGGCTGGAGATGGAGCTGGAAAATCTAAAAAAACAAAACAAAACAAAGGTTGCGACATGACATCGCCAGGGCGTCAATGACAGGACAAAAATGGAACGTAATTTAAATATGTCCTCAACGTTGAACAAAACGTGAGTGGTCGACGTTGCCAGTACGTCCTGTATGACGTTTACGACAGTTAGGTGTGAACGCGACGTCGCTGAAACGTCACTGACGGGACAATAATGTAACGTCACTATATGGACTTTATTTTAACGTTGAAGAAACGTGAGTGTTCGACGCTGCTAAAACGTCTTGTTTTGACGTCGTGGCTGCGATGACAACGTAGAAGTTGAAACATGACGTCGCCAGCACGTCACGGAGAGGACGATAATGGAACGTCATTTATAAACTTCACTTCAACGTCAAAGGAACGTGAGCGATTGGACGTTGCCTGAACGTCGTGCCTCGACGTCGTGGGAACGTTGACGACGTTTGAGTTGAAATACAACGTCGTCACAACGTCCCTGATTGGACTATAATGAAACGTTATATAAGGACGTCACCTCAACGTCGAAAAAACGTGATCGAAGTCACGCGGGACGTCACGGACGTCAGGGACCTTTTCTCGACGTTTCCACGACGTTTCGTGCTGCTTGGGTACCGAACTCATGAACTCGCCGAACTCATAAAATCACCGAACTCATGAACTCACTGAACTCACGAACTTAAGCCCTTCCACGAACTCACCGAACACACAAACTCACGTCCTCCTAAAACTCATGAACTAACACTCACCGACCTCACTCCCTCAGAAGTTGTTCTCGCCTTCACGGTAGTCACGGCGATGGCGCTCGTGTTGCGCGCGACGAACGCGGTTTTTACAACTCCGCCAAGGTCGCTGCAGTCTTCCGCCGCTCCAGCGCCAGCCGCCACGTCGCCAAGTGAAGAAAAGTTTTGTATTTTTGTTTGACTCAATTCGACTCCTTCCGCACGCCAGCCGCTCGGCGGCCAAGCGCCGCTCTAGGAACTCGCGCTTTGTTGGGATACAAGGGCGCATCATCGCGAGTTTCGAGAAAGCCTTCGCGACAACTTCGTGCAGGCATAAAGTGAGCGTATGCATCCATGTTTTTTCAGGTGTTGATTACTAATATTCCAACACGCACCATCGTGGGTTTGTATTTTGTTTCAGCACAGCATATTGCGAACTACCCCTTAATGGTAGGACGGTCAGCAAGGTAGTTTGTTGTCGATTAGAACTATTTTGGAATGGTCAGTCTTTATTTTTACCTTTGTTCACACAAAATAGTTTACCTAAAATAACTGCGCCATGAATATTTCTTTTTTTCAGGAAGAAACGACCGAAGAACATTGGGCGTACCATATTATTTGTATATTAGTATTTCTATCGCGTCTCTCGTTTGCTGTTGCACCGCACGTACCTATTAAAACTGGAACGTTCTAACCTACCGACTCTGTGCCTCGTAAAGTGTTATACTTTATGGATTCTGACATTAAATCGGGATCAAAGTCAGATTCTTTTAGAATTCTTGTTGATCAAATAATATGTGCTTGTGTTCAAACTTGTCAATACGTTGAATACAAATTATTACCAACTTCGTGTACAAGGTTGTGTTTTCTATGAAAATCATTTACTAGTTTTTGGCGGATGGTACTTTTTAATTTGCTTTCACTAATTTGAATTAATAAATGGCCTACTGGTGTAAACGCAAGTTTTTTTAACTTCGATATTTAAATTACTTCACTCGTAACTATTGATAGTCGAATTCGAAGATCAACACTTTATTTGAAGAGGGGGAGGGCGCGGTCATGTAACTTAATGAAACGGTCTACAATTTTTCAAGGTTTGTTTTGTTAGATACCAAAATTGGTGCGCTTAATTTCTCCGGGTGGGAATGGTTACTTCCTTGCACGCACGTGCCTCCATGCATATCTAATATATATTTTTTAATTATTTAGGTTCGGCTCTTACCTTTCCTCCTCGTTATTGTACTCGTATAAATATAAATCACGTTGCTAAAATGCAAATTGCGCTCCTCAAAAACGACTGTGAAATGCACCGCCGCAAGCTCTACCGGTTGATAAATATTAATATAAAGGAATCACAACTAGTATCTAAATACTATTGGAACTAGTATGAAAACCCTTTCTCCTCGCGGGGAACGGCAGACAGTATTTCGACTAGGCTCATTGGCCCCCCTCTAAACGACTAACGGTTTCTCGAGTAGCAGGTTAAGAACGTCGATTTGTTGCTAAAGTTGAGGCTTGGGCGAGTTGGTACATACTTCGAAATTAAAAACAGCGCGAAAAGACGAGGACCAGGCAAAGAAGTGACACGGACTTAGCACTGACTTACAACTGAGTTTATTGAACGCAAAATCGCAATATATATTTGCGGAATCACGAACAAAAGAGAAGAAAAAATTCAGCCCATGTGATACATCACCAATAAAAATAAACAATAATAAATTATCATAAAAAAAATAAAAAATAAAAAAAAAAAAAATGCGCCATGACTCAGCCGTACAGAGTACGTGCTAAAAACGAGCAGGTCAGGGAACCAGAAAATTCATCTCTTTGCCAGATAGGGCCACAGAAGGACTGCTTACACATGCTGCACCCAACCTCGCTATCTCAACAGCCTCGAGAATTTCCCGAGTAAGCTGGTCCCTATGACGCTTAACAATCTCACACCGTTGGAAGTCGGGTTGGCAACCACAGTCGCGGCAATGAATGCCCAGATGACCAAACACGGTCGTGGAGACACTGTAAGCGTGCTCTCTTAACCTGTCATTGAGACAGCGGCCCGTCTGGCCAACGTAGCGCTTGCCACACGTCAGAGGGAGAGAATAAACCACCCCCTCAGAACACGAGACGAAGCGATCTCGATGCCTCGTACTGCAAGCCGTGGCCGCCCTCGGAGAAGGGTCAACAGCTCTGCACAATCTGGACAACGTATCCGGAGCAGAAAATAAAACGTCGACGTCACACCTGCCCGCAATGCGTTTTAGGTTGAGGGACAAGCCGTGTAGGTAGGGAATGACCACAAACTTTTTCTTTCCCTTCCCTTTCTGTTGCTGGCCTCTCCTTCACTTGTCATAGGCCTGCTCTTGATATCTATCAGCAAAGACTCGGCGACCGTTGTTAACACGTGCGAGGGAAATCCAGCTTCTGCGAGGCGTTCAGTTTGCCTGTCAAAGCTATGTTTAATTTTATGATAACAAGACCTTCGCAGCGCATGTGTATAGCAATTCCTCGCAATCGCCCGCTTGACAATTGTTGAGTGAGCGGACTCGAATGGCAACAGTGGCTCTCCAGCACGGGGTTCATAGCTCCAACAAACATGACCTGGCAGATAGTTGAATTCAAATCCAAAAAACGGATGCGCCTGAGGCACCTCATGAGTCAGAACAAGTGGCGAAAGACAATCACTAAAAATGCCTAAAACTTCAGTCATTGACGAAAGAAAGGACAAGGCATCGGCATCCAACAAAATCAAAAAATCATCTACACACCGGAAGACCTTTGCAACTTTGGTTTCCCCAAGCCGTTCAAAGATGATGCGGTCATCTTTTAGCGAGTCTTGACCGCATCATCTTTGAACGACTTGGGGAAACCAAAGTTGCAAAGGTCTTCCGGTATGTAAATGATTTTCTGATTTTGTTGGATGCCGATGCCTTGTCCTTTCTTTCGTCAATGACTGAAGTTTTAGGCATTTTTAGTGATTGCCTTTCGCCACTTGTTCTGACTCATGAGGTGCCTCAGGCAGGATGCATCCGTTTTTTGGATTTGAATTTAACTATCTGTCCAGGCCATGTTTGTTGGAGCTATGAACCCCGTGCTGGAAAGCCACTGTTGCCATTCGAGTCCGCTCACTCAAAAATTGTCAAGCGGGCGATTGCGAGGACTTGCTATACACATGCGCTGCGAAGGTCTTGTTATCATAAAATTAAACATAGCTTTGACAGGCAAACTGAACGCCTCGCAGATGCTGGATTTCCCTCCCATGCGTTAACAACGGTCGCCGAGTCTTTGCTGAAAGATATCAAGAGCAGGCCTATGACAAGTGAAGAAGAGGCCAACAACAGAAAGGGAAGGGAAAGAAGTTTGTGGTCATTCCCTACCTACACGGCTTGTCCCACAACCTAAAACGCATTGCGGGCAGGTGTGACGTCGACGCTTTATTCTCTGCTCCGAATAAGTTGTCCAGATTGTGCAGAGCTGTTGACCCTTCTCCGAGGGCGGCCACGGCTTGCAGTACGAGGCATCGAGATCGCTTCGTCTCGTGTTCTGAGGGGGTGGTTTATTCTCTCCCTCTGACGTGTGGCAAGCCCTACGTTGGCCAGACGGGCCGCTGTCTCAATGACAGGTTAAGAGAGCACGCTTACAATGTCTCCACGACCGTGTCTGGTCATCTGGGCATTCATTGCCGCGACTGTGGTTTCCTACCCGACTTCCAACGGTGTGAGATTGTTAAGCGTCATAAGGACCAGCTTACTCGGGAAATTCTAGAGGCTGTTGAAATAGCGAGGTTGGGTGCAGCAGGTGTAAGCAGTATTTCTGTGGCTCTATCTGGCAAAGAGATGAATTTTCTGGTTCCCTGATCTGCTCGTTTTTTAGCACGTACTCTGTACGGCTATGTGATGGCGCATTTTTCATTTCTTATTTTTAATTTTTTTATAAGATTTTTTATTGTTTTATTTTTATTGGTGATGTATCACATGGGCTGAATTGTTTCTTCTCTTTTGTTCGTGACTCCGCAAATATATATTGCGATTTTGCGTTCAATAAACTCAGTTGTAAGTCAGGTCTACGTCCGTGTCACTTCTTTGTCTGGTCCTCGTCTTTTCGCGCTGTTTTTAGTTTCTAAGTATGTACCAACTCGCCCAAGCCTCAACTTTAGCATCGTTCATTTCTAGTACACTGGGCCCTTTTAATTGTTTCACTGTTCAGCCTTGTTTCATCGTCGCCATCTACGCCATCGCAGTCTGCAACGCACGAAGATTCTCATTTCACGTTCGCCACCGGCAGCTTCCTCCGGAGATCATCCTACTCTTCGGCGGCTTCAAACCCTCGCAGGGGCACGGAGTCAGGATGTGCAAGGTCCTCAGTTCAGAATGGCATCGACAGGCCCGCTTCTACAGAAAGTGCCTTTTTCTCATGCTTCAAGGCACGACTTCCAACGGTCACGGAGGCAGGAGGTGGCGTGAGTACCGCGAACTCGCTGACGCTACTGCTGAGTTCCATTGGCGACGCATGCTTTCGGAGCTACGTGCTTCGTCTCCCAAGAAGGCTGCGCCAATCAAGTCCACCGTCCACACGCTGGGTCAGGTCTCCCTGCCTGAGAGCAGCCGTCGTGTTTTGGACCGGGTCCGAAGTTTGCCGTGGAGCCGAAGAAATCGCGGGCCGAACTTCTGAGCCTTGTCCGGGATGTTGCCAGGAAAGTTCCGGAAGCGGATGCCGAGAGGTGCGTCTCGGAGGGACTGGATGTGTTGACCTAACGCACGCCTGGCGCAAGCAAGATCCCGGTTAAGCAGGTGTCAACTTTTTGAAAGATAACTCTTTGTCTTTATTAGCCTCAGATAAAGAAGGGGGGTTCCTTGTCCTTCCAGTTGACCTTTATAAATCTAAGGCACTTGTGGCTATTTCGTCTGTGTTCCTGTCTAAGGACAGCGTCTCCCTAACTAAGCAGAAATCTGAGGCGAAAAAACTGTGTAAGAGGCTAAACCTCGAACAGCTTGTCAGAAAAATTGACGCTGGGAAACAGCTCAGTTTGGAACTTTTCTTTGAAGCAAAGACGCACAAGGTAGATTGCCCTTTGCGTGTTATTGTTTCGGAGGCTGGTACTTGGCAGAAGTCGGTTGCCCTGTTTCTGCAAAAAAGTTTGAAGCTGTTTGAGATTCATGATCCTTTTCTCGTGAAGAGTTCCGTTAATGTCATTTCTTTTCTTAAAGACAATCAGCGCACTAGCTTTATGGCCCGTTCGTTCGATATTAAGGATTTGTATTGCTCCTTGCCACATAATGGACTCCTTACCTGCATTCGTGACTGCATCGACGTGTTTCGTGCCGTTGCTTTTCAAAATGCCGCGGGACTTTCAGTTGAAGGCTGCATGGAGCTCCTTGATATGTATCTGAGGTCGACCTTTGCGACTTGGGACGGTAACATCTATTTGCAACGGCAAGGGGTATGTATTGGTTCGTGTATTCCCCCGTGATTAGCGACTTGTTTTTAGCGAGCCTTGACCGCATCATCTTTAAACGGCTTGGGGAAACCAAAGTTGCAATGGTCTTCCGGTATGTAGATGATTTTCTGATTTTGTTGGATGCCGATGCCTTGTCCTTTCTTTCGTCAATGACTGAAGTTTTAGACATTTTTAGTGATTGCCTTTCACCACTTGTTCTGACTCAGGAGGTGCCTCAGGCAGGATGCATCCGTTTTTTGGATTTGAATTTAACTATCTGCCCAGGTCACGTTTGTTGGAGCTATGAACCCCGTGCTGGAAAGCCACTGTTGCCATTCGAGTCCGCTCACTCAAAAATTGTCAAGCGGGCAATTGCGAGGAATTGCTATACACATGCGCTGCGAAGGTCTTGTTATCATAAAATTAAACATAGATTTGACAGGCAAACTGAACACCTCGCAGATGCTGTATTTCTCTCCCACGTGTTAACAACGGTCGCCGAATCTTTGCTGAAAGATATCAAGAGCAGGCCTGTGACAAGTGAAGAAGAGGCCAACAACAGAAAGGGAAGGGAAAGAAGAAAGTTTGTGGTCATTCCCTACCTACACGGCTTGTCCCACAACCTAAAACGCATGGCGGGCAGGTGTGACGTCGACGTTTTATTCTCTGCTCCGGATAAGTTGTCCAGATTGTGCAGAGCTGTTGACCCTTCTCCGAGGGCGGCCACGGCTTGCAGTACGAGGCATCGAGATCGCTTCGTCTCGTGTTCTGAGGGGGTGGTTTATTCTCTCCCTCGGACGTGTGGCAAGCGCTACGTTGGCCAGACGGGCCGCTGTCTCAATGACAGGTTAAGAGAGCACGCTTACAGTGTCTCCACGACCGTGTCTGGTCATCTGGGCATTCATTGCCGCGACTGTGGTTGCCTACCCGACTTCCAACGGTGCGAGATTGTTAAGCGTCATAGGGACCAGCTTACTCGGGAAATTCTAGAGTCTGTTGAGATAGCGAGGTTGGGTGCAGCATGTGTAAGCAGTCCTTCTGTGGCCCTATCTGGCTAAGAGATGAATTTTCTGGTTCCCAGACCTGCTCGTTTTTTAGCACGTACTCTGTACGGCTGTGTCATGGCGCATTTTTCATTTTTTATTTTTTATTTTTTTATAATAATTTTTATTGTTTTATTTTTATTGGTGATGTATCACATGGGCTGAATTGTTTCTTCTCTTTTGTTCGTGACTTTGCAAATATATATTACGATTTTGCGTTCAATAATCTCAGTTGTAAGTCAGCGCTACGTCCGTGTCACTTCTTTGTCTGGTCCTCGTCTTTTCGCGCTGTTTTTAATTTCGAAGTCGATTTGTTCTCACCAATGATTTACAAAAAAGTAAAAGTATATTTTCATATCTCTTTGAATGTAATCTAGAAACTTATTGTCTACAAGTGTTCTATGACAATCCAGAATGGAGTTATTTGTTTGTATGGTACCGAATAAAGATTGCAGCCTTTAAACCCAATTGCGAATCAAGTTCGGCGTTTCGCGTGTACTTGAGCACGAAGAGGTATATGCGTACCTTTTTTAGAGAACTCCTGACCACAATTTGAACAAACAAGTATACAGGCAAACCGGGACAGTTCCCAGCCGGCTTTCATTTTAATATTAGCTTCAGGATTAGCTACTATGCTTAAGACAAGCGCAGTCGAAATAGCAACGTCTGCCTTCATGCATATCAGAGTAGCGCCCGTTTCGCCTCCTTCAAGAAACAACAAAACGCCGCGCGTATATCGGTGCCTCGCAGTCTACAGGAGAGCGGCCGAGGCGCGCGGGAGAAACCTGCCCCCTGTTTCGTCACTCTACCACAAAGCAGTAACCAGCTGGCAAGCCACCACGCCACGCCGCCGCGAAGCCAGTCGGAGCTAAAGAGCGGGAATAAATCAATATGCACTTTTCTCCTTTCTTGTCATTCGTAGAAAACGAGCCGTACAAGCTAACAGCGCAATTGCGAAGCGAACGTCAACTTAACTTCACCGGAAATGTAAGGAGAAGTCACATGATCCGGCCTTCTTTGACGTCACCCCTCAAACTTTCTTCAAACTCATGACCCCTCAGTGACCTTATATCTTTGACAAACTAAAAAACTCACCGACCTGATGAACTCACACCCTTCAACGTGCTCATGAACTCACCAAAATCATGAACTCACGCCCCTTGCCAAACTCATGAACTAACCGAACACACAAACCCTCGCCCCTGACCAAACTAATGAACTCGCCGGACTCACACTCCTTACCGAACTATCCAACTCATGAACTCACCGAACTAACGCCCTTCACCGAACTTACGTCCCTCACTCAACCTCAAACTCACGAGTTTCCGAGGCTAATGAACTCACTCACCCTCACCTAACGTCTCATCGGTGAGGGTGAATAAGGTGAGTGAGTGTACTCATGAGTGAGTTTCGCCGAGGTATGCCACCAAGTTCACCAACCATACTTCAACATCAGCACCGGAGGCTTACGTCCTGGAAGATCGTGTTTCAGAACTATGAACATCTACAACAAGCGACAGATCAACGCCGAAAGCCTCATCTACGGCGCTGGAAGAAGATTGAAAGGAACGTATGCGACCGAAAAGCGCCATTGGCAGTAATTCCACAGGCTGCTGCTACGACAACAAAGCATGCTCTGACGCTACCAACACTTCCAGCGAGCCTGGCACACTTTAACATCTGTTCACCGCTGGTTTAAATTGAGACAAGGGGATCGAGTGAAAGCGCAAGATTCGGTCTTCTGTACAACTGTTATAACATCGCATAAGGCGAATTTCACAGGCTGCTCGATTACCTGTTTCCGACAAGATCAAGCGTCTCGAGTAGGCAAGAGTAATCGAATGCCTCAACACCTCGGAATCTGTATCACCCACAATGGGGTTCAAAAGAAAAACAGACCCGTTCACGTGTGCATTGAATTTCGTAGTGCAACCAAAGCGGTGGTAATTGGCATTTAACCCCCTACCGCTCAATGAAGCGCTGCTGATTGCCTTGCATGGCACACATCACTTCTCAAAGTTATACCTGGCGGCTGCTTATCATAAGGTGCCCCTACATGGCAGACAGCCCCGATATGACAGCGTTAATCATACACAAAGGGCTCTTTCGTTTTAATAAAGTATGTTTTGGCTCGACTTCCGCACCCGCAACGTTTCAACATATAATGTTCAAGATGGATGTCAAGTCGTATTGTTATACCTGGTCGACGTAGTTTTCGTTGGCACAACCGAACAAGGACACTAGGAACGTCAACACGAGGTGATTAAACGGAGTTTTGACACGGGACTCAGGCTGAAGATCAAGTATTTTTTCGGTATCACGGAATTTTCGTTTCTGGGATCCAACTGTCACTTTGTCACTGGTACTTGAATCGCTCATCTGCGGTAACGGTGGCCGTCCCTTCGAGCGATTTCTATTACAGCTGAAATTACGGAGCTGATGCCGTTCCTCGGAAAGGTCGACTATTATGCTCGCTTCATACGCGACCTTACATGCGAGGCAAAATATCTGCGGTGGGACACTCCATTTATTTGGGTTCAAGAGGTGGACAAGCGCTTTGTCTGTTTGATGATGCTGCTCCCATCTGCCAAGACGTTCAGGATGTTCAATTCCGATCTATCTATTATCGTGGCAACTGACTCGTCTGCATAAGGCTTGGGACAATACTGGTGCAGATACGTGTCAAGGAAGTACAGAGGGGCGTCACGCTCGCTGACTCCAGCTGAGCGCAAGCACTTGACGGGAGAGCGAGAATCTTTTGCATGTCTATTGGAGCGCAAAAAGTGGTAAACGTACCTAAGGGGTCGTCGCTTTACGTTGCGGACAGACCATCAGAGTCTCGCAGCGTAACTGAGCATCGGAGGAACAGAACTTCACCCACTCCAAAGTTTTTCGTCGTGTACCATCGAGGTAGAAAAGAACTTGGTGGCGAACGCACTTTCCCGGCTTCTGGTGGTAGATGATAAAGGAGGCACCGAATTCGATGATGTCATCGTGTCTTTTGCAACCCTGGATAGCAAATGAGTGACAAAAGTCCAACTGCAGCAAGAAAAAGCGGCTGGCTCGCTCCTTTCGACAATTATGACATACATAACCTCAAATTGGCCACCGTGGAAAGCAATGTCTGCAGAGGATACAATTTTGCACGATCAGAAGGACGTGCTCGCGATGGAAGCTGGTCCCTTGCTAAGGGGTGAGCGGTTCATCATACTGACCAGCTTGCGAGCGTATTCATCGCCAGAGAAGACGAGTGTCACGCAGGCATTGTCAGGAGAAGTGCTCGCGTCCGAGAACTGTGCTGGTGTCCGCGAATGAACGAGAAGGTGAAGAAATGCAGTTTAAGCCTGCGACGTCTGCATGACAGCTGTCGAACTCTGCAAAGACGCCTCCTACAGTACCCTTTCCGGCACTTTTGCCTGAATGCCCATGGTCAAATGCCGGAATTGACATCGTCGGTCCTTTTGAGTGAGCAAGCACCTCGTGAGTACAACTACGTAATCAGATAAGACAGGGACGAACTCTTTTCACCTCATTTCCACGCTCCAGGGCTACCCCGACAGTATCGTCAGTAACAACGCGTTACAGTTTATTTGAACCGTGGTCAAAAATGTTCTGGCTTATCGGGTAAAAAACTACCAGCTGGTTGCGAGCTCGCACCCAAACGCCAATGGGCAAGTCGCGATACGTAATTACCCATTCCTTTCTGCAGTATGCTGATCTGAAGAACAGTTCACTCTGTTACCTTCGATATGCTGTCCTGGGCTACCTTTTTGTATTCTGGGGGACACCGCACGCCACCATTGGGCTATTTTCTGCTCTGCTGCTCCACGGTCGCAAACCACGGGAAAGACACCACAGGCTAGGCCTCTCCTACTCATATTTCCTAAAGAATCCGGTTGAGGAGCTGTAGCGGCTATGCGATCGTGCTGACGGAAGACGGGCAGCCAGGACACCGCAGTCCAAAGTGGGAAATCTAGTAAGAGCCAAGAAGACGGGCAATATACAAAAGTGAAGACTAGAATTCAGTCCTATTTTGCGAGAAACCCAGCAGTTTGTAAGATGGACTTACCGTCCTGAGGATGGTTGATTCTGGAATGCCTCCAAGTAGGAAACCTTCTAAAAAAGAAAAAAGAGACGACCAGTCAACAAAGAGCAAAATTAACAACAAGAGACGGAACTCTTCCATAGCTTACTTCAAGCATTCATGAGATTTTCGCAACGCGGAACATTTGAAAATCTTGAAAAAGGTGCCACCACGACAGGCAGTCCAACACTGCGGCTTTAGCGCATTGCTAGCGACGGAAGAGCAGGCAATACACTCCACTTTCTTTTAAACCTCCGACGATACGTGAGCACAAAAGATCAGTAGCCCTCCTGTAGCGTCTTCTGGCGATTCACGTACACCCCCAGCAGAGCACAGTCCTGCAATTTCAACACTCCGCTCCACATCGGGTAGCAGTCACCATCCAGGAAGACATCCCCTCCGAGTGAGACAACACTTTCGTCAGAAGGTGCGCTGGAAGTGCCTCAACCGCCAGGACTGGGGCGAACGAAGCGCAGACGCCGAGAACCTGCGCGGTTTTGTGACATTGCGCATTACTAAAGCCCCCAGAGCATACTATTCGTTAAAGTAACAATGAATTTAAACAGTGCAGAAGAGTTGTTCGGCAAATATCTGGAAAACTTTTTATGGCATTGAAAAATGACAAGAAGGGATAATTATTGTCGTGCACAATGTGATTGTGCGTGAATAAAAATATTTTGTGGGGGAAATGTGCTCAAAGAGTGTACAGTGTGTAAACGATACAAATGCGCGTCTTGAAAACTTCTATGTTTTGTCGTGTAGTCATTCGTCTTCCGAATGGTTGTTCATGTTACTGAGACTTGATAATTTTGTTGTTCAAATGAGTTGTCACTCCATTCATTCCCTTCTTCCTCTTTCATTCAATTTCACCTTTTCCCTCCACTTCGTTATGTAAATCAATAGGGCCGGGGAAGGGGGGGGGGGGGGTGTTGTTCAGCAGTTTTGGTTTAACTTATTTTTAGAGCGCAGCTATTTGGCGCCCGTTTCCGGCTTGAGCGGCGTCGCCGTCGGCGTAACCGCGCGGTGCATTATGGGACGCGTGACGTCACTGATGACGCCATCAGTGACGATGACGATGACAATGCCGATGCCAATGCCATCATCAGTGACGTCACTGATGACGTCATCAGTGACGATGACGATGAGATGCCGATACCGACGACGTCATCAGTGAAGATGACGATGCCGATGGCGTCATTAGTGACGATGACGATGACGTCTACAGTGATGATGACGTCATCACTGGCGATGACGATGATGATAGTGTCGTCGTGATGACGTCATCGACATCGTCACGTTACCTCACAGGGGCCACGTGACCCCCGTGAGCTCACGTGACCCCGGTGACGTCCCGTGACCCCCGTGAGGTCACGTGACCCTCGTGAGGCGACGGCGACGGCGCTCGGTAGGAGGAGCAGCAGACAGGGTGAGGAGGTGAGAAGGAGGGAGGAGGGGTATACCTTCCCCTCAGTACCCTTCCCTGCTCCTCCTGAAGAGCTGCACTCTAATTCGGCGTTACAGGGAGTTGTAAACGGCTTTCATTTTTTGGCATAAAGCTATAATAATTTAAATTATTCTTGATCGTCTTCTTTTACGTCATCTCATTCGAATAGCCATTCTTTAACCATGTCACCCGAACCGGAGACTCAACAAGCATAAAGCTAAAGGTAGGAGCTAGAGAATCGACATCAAATATGTTTCCATCCTCAATCTCGTCACCCGCCTTTGAGTTTCACCAGATTCGCCTTCTGTATGAATTGCATTGAGAGTTTTGATGACCAGTTTGATATTTGATTCCGTAATTTCGCTACCACGAAACGTCGCCTTAAATTGTGTCAGATGAGCTACACACAAACTTTAGTGGTCAGTTTAACATTTCCCATCGCTTTCTTTTAGGCCAGCTTCACGTCATCGGGCTTATTTACTGTTCTTTGACGCAACGTCGTGCTTTATTTGTCGTCACACAAACCTTTTGGGATTAACTTCACAATATTATGATTCACCGTATGCCCAACACCGTATGTCCGATGTCCTAAGCCATGAAATCAAGGTTTTACTCCATGCACATATCCTTGACCGTTGCAACATTAGCGAGGAGTTTTTTCTTTTCCCTTGCGGCAGCTCAAGGGAGGTTCTGGGATGACAGACGTTGCTGGATGTCGCTTTTCTTTGTTGCCACCATAAGGACACGTCCAGGAGTCTTGCTGTGATTTGATGCAATGACGATAGCAATAACCCTATTCGTCATATTGGAGCCCATAAAATGGTGCAACCTTTCCCCGAAGGGGCCTTAAGCCAGGTACTACGCCTACGCATAAATGGACTGGATGTTATTTACCGATTAGAAGTTGCTACTACAAGGTTTGATCAGTCCAAGCATAAGAAAATATTCCAAATGGCAGGTTAAAAGACAAATACATCATCTTCATTATGAGGCGCTCTGCTCTAAACGCACAGCTATCTACAAGGGAATTCCAAGCCACTGTAGATTCGCCTGTAATGAGTCGGCGTACGTTGCATAAAAAGGAAAGGTGTGAAGATTATATAATTACTATTCCGTAATCAAGTGAAATTGTCAGGCGATTGTCAAATTACATCGGAAAACCCTATTCGCACTTCACTTTGGCGTAATCCCCGTAACACTACAAGCGGCTTCATAACATTCATCTTCCACTCAAATCTCGTGTAGCAAGAGAACTCAACAGACTCACTCGAAGCACACTTTACCGCAATCACCTTGATGAGGCTTACACAAAGAGGCATATTCACACAATTAGCAAAAAAAACAATATAAACATTCTGTCAAATGTGCGCAATTGTTGATGACGAACATGATCTATTTTGTAAGTACTCATAATATAATAATAAACGAGCGTCCATGATCCAAGAATTAGATTTTTCCGGACAACCATATATCCCACGAATGACTCTTGTGCCCATTAGAAATCTGTCAAGTATTTAACGTGATATTCCATCCACTAGCTATTAATAGCAGCAAGGCAAGACGAAACTTCAAAGATGAAAAACACAACAAAAAGAAGGGACATAGGTTATGTACCTTTTTTTGTGCTGTTTCTTTGAGAGGGGCTTATGTTTGACAAATTGTTGCGAGTCTATTTAATGAGAAACTGTAATTTTATTTTAATATTAATTCATTTTTGAGTCATTATTTATGATTCTTTATTATACTGTCTTTGTGCATATTATTTTTCCATAGACTTCTTCCTCTCTGCCAGCACGAAAAAGCAAAACAGTAACAATCAGTGGTTAGCCTCTTCGTGATTCAAATAAACGGTTTCTACAATCTCCACGACACAGAAATCCATAGTTTGCTGATTTTAAGGTGCTCTCGGTCCACGCCTTGTAAGTTACATGGCTTGCGTTGACCGAAGTCACATCTTTATTAAAGTTTTTAGGGTTCTCGGCTTTGTGCTTTGTGATCACTCTAAGGCACCATCGTCTCCACTCGAGGATGTCCTCCCTCTCTCTTAGAAAAAAGAAAACTGTGGTTCCGTTTTAATATTACGAAGCCTAAATTTGTCCACAGACAGTAGAAAGTAAACTCAGGATACGGCGGTAGCACGTCGTCTTTTGTGAGTGCAGCGGCGATCTTCAGTTTTGAGGTTTACTATCGACGGAACAAGTTACGCCTGCATGTCATCACGGCCGTAGCCCTGACCGGGAATTACATAGCCTCTTTCGCTTACCACCAGCATTCGTGATTTTTTGGGTGAAGTTATTCATAACTTTATTGTCATGTGTAAAATTCCACTTCCCCTCGAAACAGATTTAACCATAAAGCCTGCCGAGCAGGCAGTGACGTTACCAACTTCATCCACTTTTATTTTTCTCGGTACTACATGCACAAGAAAGAGTAAACGTTTATAACACATGGTTTCGCCCTTTTAAACAGAACATTTTCTGTACACACGGGGCTGGAAGTATACCCGAAGGCAAACGTCTTGGGATAACGGAACCGACAGCGCCACTCGAGCAGACATTTCGGTAGGCTGGACTTCGGTGGCTCGCCGCTGGTTCGAAACAATCCTTGAATCTCGTTCTACACTGAAATAAAATCCGCGTATTAGTCATCTGCAGTTTATTATATCTGAAATACTAAGCTTCATTGCACTTTAAGTATCTTGACGTTCTATTGATAGCGCACTTTTACAAAAACTATTTTGCGACCAGATGAATCTGCGGCTGGGATACTGTATATACCAGTAATGGCGCAGCGCGGTGGACAAGTTTTTTTTAAACATCATTAAACAATAAAATATCAAGAGAAAAGGAATGAACTTTGTAACAAATATTTCATGCACGTGTCCACGAATTCAATTTCAGTAGGATTGAAAATCATCAAACTACCAGGGTAGCGTAAGCACGGTATTATTAGAGTAACTAACACAAGTTCGCAATAATTGGAACTGTTAATGATATCATTATGTCTGCATTAATTACTATGGAGGACGCGCGTTAGATAGTAGGGTGATTTCAGATAAGACCGACCAAAAGGTGGCTGGTCTACATTTTAAAATAAACTGATGTTTTTATATGCCATTGCCTAGCGTCTGGTATAAACAAAACCACATTTAGTTTTGACCAAAAACAAATTGGGGACAGAAAAAGTTACAAGGCAAAAAGAGGTGGACAGTTCTATTAACGCGCACTGATAGAGGGGCATGTTTAAAAGTGAATACCTAAACCGATAAAATTAGGACGATTCTAATACTTTTTAGAAATGAACTATGAGTACAGCTTGCTCGTTATATATAGTAATAATATTTATTTACATTATACATCTTTTTCTAAAAATTGCCAAACGCGACTGCTAGAACGACAAATACCAAAATGTGGAAGCCTGTATCTTATTAAATAATTTAATGAGCATCATATTCTTTTCAGAAAGTATAATACTTATATATGGCTAATATTTAATATATATATATATATATATATATATATATATAGTCAAACCTCTATGTAATGAAACCCTCGATGTAACGAAGTGCATAACTTTTTCTAACCGCAAGTGTATGCACGTCATGTATTTGTTACCTCTATGTAACGAAGTCCCGTTTGCCGAAATTTCGATGTAACGAAGTTTCATGGACAATTCCGCACAAACTTTTGGGTCCCAAAGGAGATTTTGGGAAGCACACGTGCTGAGATGGACCACCGATAAAGCGCAAAGGGTGAAACAGACCGAGTCTGGCGAGTGTGGTGTACAGAACGGCCACTAGAGGACACTAGTGCCGCCGCCATTTCGTCCGTCGGCTTCATTTGCGCTGCGTAGTTCGTTTCGAGGCCTAACTAAATGCGTGCGTTTCTCGTTGTCCTGGGCGATGGAGCCTTCAAGGCGATGTAGCCGTGCCTGACAATGTCGACCTCGACGACAATTTCAATACGTCGACTCTGCTGTCATTGCGACGGAGGAGGTGACCGACGAGGCGATAGCTAGCGATGTTCGTGGCAACTCGCAAGACGGGGACGACAGCGAGCCTGATGAGCAAGACACCTGCGATGTGCCCAGTAACCGTGAAGTGGTGGACGCGATGGATGTCTTGAGGCGGTCTACGAGCACACAACAAGACGAAGACGCGATGCAGGCCATCTGGCTATGCTAACGTAGTGTGATGCGAATAATAATGTCAAGAGTGACCCAGAAAAAGACGACGAACTACTTTCAACTGAAATAAAGGTGTCCTCGGTGAGTTTTGTGCACCCGAGACACATTTGTGGAAACTTTCTTTAACGTTTGCCTCGAGTTTCTATGTAGCAAAATTTCAATGTAACGAAGTAAATTCCGAATTTTACCGACTTCGTGACATCGAGGTTTGACAGTGTATATACATATATATATATATATATATATATATATATATATATATATATTAGATAGCTCAGTGATACGGTAGGCGTGATATATTTAGGAAAAATGGACAAAAATGAAACAACAAAAAAGTTTGTTGCAAATAAAAAAAACACCTTCGATTTTTTTTAAATTTGGGTACTCTGTTAGAGTCTATTTCGGCATTAATTTCTATTAAAACATGTTGCAATATTTGATTGAGAAAAAAGACATAACTCCCATAAGTAGGGTTCTTTTTCAAAGCCTACACTTAGCAGTGCCATATACGAGAAGCAGCTTTGAGTTCCAGTTTCATAAAGCTAACGCACATCTTTTATATATTTTTATTCAGATGAGGCCATTAATAACTATAACAATCGTTCACAGATTAAAAGTAAGGAGAAACTACTGTGTACAAAGAGCTATCATATTACACACTAGGGATCCGAGAAAAAGATCCTGCAGCCATCGGTCCCTGGAAACTTTCTTTGCTTTATTTTCCTTCGACATTATATGCTCCTCTCTCTTCCCCTCTATCTCCATCTCTCTCTCTCTCTCTTATATATTCGTGACTTATATCTAAATAAAAACAGATTCAAGCATTCCCTTTCTCCGTAATGCTCCGTAATAGCTCCGTAATAGCTGTGGTTAGCAACAATCATTTCCTCGCGAAGATCACGATTATGGCGCAATGGCTGACGGAAGTAGCAGACGACACTCGTCGCTAGTTCTGGCAAAACGGCCGATACAGTCTTTTTTCGCATTTCCCCACTCACTGTCAAAGATAAGGGGGTTCGCTTCAACCAGCAAATTGTGGCCGCCGATGCCTGTTTACTGAGCAGTCGTGCCTGTCGCCATCCCACTCGCTGGCGTCATGGGCGATAATATCAGGCACAAAGAAACACACCGACAGAAAGCAGAACCCCTAAATACTCGAGCCCTGCCTAAATACAATAGAGCATAAACACTGTCGCCATGTTAACCTAGGAAAGATTAACATGGCGACAGTGTTTACGCTCTAGGTAAGGAAAAGCATGGCGTTTGGTACGAGCCGGATCCTTACACGAGGTACAAGGCGAGCCTTGAGAACGTGTCTGCTGGCCTAGAGTAATTCACGAAACACGATCTACAATCTTCGCGCCAAAGTCTCAACCAGAAGACGTGATCTCTGTCATGCTCGACGGTGAGAAAACATTCGTGCTAAAGCGATTCATGGCACGCTCAATCCGAGAAGCCTTTCGTGTATACAAAGACAAGCATCCTGATTCCGTCGTTGGGCTATCGAAATTTGTTCCTTGAGACATGGATGGGTCAAATGTTTTCCACACCAGGAAGTGTGCGTTTGTGTGCGCTGCGCCAATTATTACCTTTGCATTCCCGCTCTAGAGAACGTTACAGGCTCAACATTCAACACTGGTGAAATGAGCTCAGCATTTATGTGCGACCCCCTAACAGGCCTGTGTCTTCAAGAAGACTGTGATCACTGGCCAAAAGGCAGTCACTTACACTCGAGGAACTTCATATCCCAGAGGTTGAAAATATTGTGCTTAGAACATGGGAATCCGGCGACATTGTGACAAAACAAAATTGGATTCTTAAACTCTCCAAAAAGTCGTTCAAGTAATGTTTGAAAGTTGGATATTTCACAACCATATCCGACAAACGCAAGGCAAAGCGATCTATGATGAAAAGCAGTGCATACAATGCGGGAGCATTGTCTATCATTTTGACTTTGCAGAAAACTGGGCCATCGTGCTTCCTGACGATGTTCGAGGATGCCACTGGTAAAAAGTTACGATATTTACATATGTAGTGACGACAACCAAATCCACAAACAGCTTTGCCATTATCAGTGAGGACCTGTGTGACGGCGCCGCTCACGGTTGCTTGGCTCTAGAAAAAGTGAAAGAGTGGGTTGAATACAACGTTGCGTCATACTTGCACGTGACGTACGTAATTGACGGGGCGGCCAGTCATTTAAAAAATTGCTACCAGCTTCACCAGTCTGTACAGAACGATTGTCCACGAGCCCAGTGGTTCTTTTTTGCATTTGGACATGGGAAAACGCATGCGACGGAGTTGGCGGACTCGTGAAGCACCAGGCCACAATGAACAACCTGACAGAACGTTCAATAAACGCAATTCAGACGGCCAGGACAATGTTAAGCGTTCTATCCGAGAAACTGAAAGGCGTGCATCTAGTGTATCTGAACGAAAATAAGGTTGTTCGGTATGGTCAATAAACAAAAAGAGTGGCTGACGGTGCGCTCTTTTCCTGGCTTTCAGTTTTGGCACGCGTAGCTGCTGTGCAAGTCATCGACTGAAGGCACCTGTGACATATATGTAGCACGGACAATCGGATTTGTTTGGAAGAAACTTTATTAAATCGGTACAGCGAGGAACGTCTTAGCGTAAAGCGCCAAATTTGATTCCCAAGGACTGCTCATTTTGAATGCAGGGACATCCTATTTAGCACACTTTCCTTCGCGGGGTGTTTAACCTACTTCTTTAGTTGGTGATTGCTTAAAATCTTTATCTGATCACCATACGAGAATCACGAAACATTAGCTTCGCGCAGGATGAGATATATCGGCTTGCCACGATCCATCCGTACATCGCGAGTATCAAAGCTGCTACATCAGGCGCAGTGGCACTCCTCAACTGAAGTTGTTTATACCCGGAATTACATAGACAACCTAATCAATTTTAGTATTCTATCTTTATTTTTGGTTGTGGAAGTAAAGTTTTTTTTTTTATTCTAAATATGAAATACACCGGAAAGTAAAACTTCACAGTGCATCATCTTTTCTCGAATCACAAGTCTCTAATATCATACCACTTCGTACGCTGTATAAAAAATGCTTTACATAGTTTCTCCTTACTTTTACTGTGTGGCCGATTGTTCTAGTTGTTAGTGACCTTATCTAGCTAAAATAATGAAAGATGTGTGTAAGTTTATTGAAACTGGATCCCAGAGTTACTTCTCGAATAGGGCACTGCTAAGTTTAGGCTTTGAAAATGGACCCTACTTTGGAGAGTTGTGTCTTCTTTCTCTATCAAATAATGCAACATGTTTTTAATAGAAATGAATTCCGTAATAGAGTATGACAGGTACCCAAATAAAAAAGATCGAAGGTAGTTTTTATAAATTGCATTGGAATATTTGATTGTTTGATTCTTTTCCCATGTTTCTCTAAACATATCACGACTGCCTTATCACTGAGCTATCTAAAATATATTAAATAATAGCCATACATATGTACAATACTGTCTGAAAAGTATATGACTGTGACTAAATTATTTCATGAGATACAGGCCTCTAAATTTTGCCATTTGTCATTCAAGCAGGCATGTTTGGCAATTTTTAGAAAAAGAAATATATTGTAAATGAATATCATTAATATTTTTACAAGCAAGCTTTACCCGTTGGCTGTTTCTAAAAGCATTACAATTGTCCTGATTTTATTGTTTATTTATTCACTTGCAAACGTGCTTCCTCCATCAGTGTACATTAATGCAACTGCCCACCTATTCATGCCTTACGACTTCTCCTGTCCCGAAGTTTTTTTCTGGTCAAAGCACAGTCTGGATTCGTTTATACCAGACACTAGACAATGACATATAAAAACATCAGTTAATTTAAAAATGTAGAACAGCCACCCTTTGGTTGAGCTTCTGTGAACTCATCCAGTACTGCTTTCAAAAAGACATGATATAAATTAAATTCTGATTCAAACATTGCCGGAACTACTGGTCCTGATAGGCAATGAAACAACTGATAAAACTTCCGTAGATAAAGCCTTGTTTAAATTTATTTTTGTTTTACTTGTTTTGCTTTTGGTTATTAAAATCACGTAGTGACTACAAAATTCACTGTTAGGCTAGTTGGTTACACATTACAATATTAAAAAAGGGCGAAGGTCAATGACAATTCAAGATAGGACAAGCGTTTGCTATTATGACGTTTAAATGCATTAGTTGTGAAAGACAAAGAGGAAGGGAGAGATGTGATATTTAAATAGTCAGAAAGAGGTAACAGTAAATTAAAACAAAGTGTGCAAGAGAAAGTCTTCGAAAATCAGATGAATTAAATAGGGACTAAAAAGAATCTTTAAAAAAGACTAAAAAGAATCTTTAAAAAAATCTTCATAAAAGAAGCTGAGGTTGTTAATTTTTTTTTGTCAGACAGCCCTATATACAATGCACTAACACACATATCTTCTTTAGATTTGATGGTTAGAGCCTCAAAAAGTTCTATGAGATTTCGGTTAAGGTATCGCCTGAGGACTTTAGTCTGGTTAAACACTGGGGTGCATTCGCAATCTCTGACGTGTATAGCATAGGTTCCCAGCCAGTGTCGACTTAAGCGAACGGGCGTGCTGTCCCAGTCTGACGTTAACACACCTGGCAGTTACGCCAACGTCTTTAAAAATTGGTCGACACCGGCTGGACACCTATCTTTACACGTCAGAGACTTCGAATGCACCCCAGTGTTTAGCCGGAGTAAAGTGCTTAAGCGATATCATAACCGGAACAACAGAAAACATTATAGGGCTCTAACTATCAACGTTAAATGGGATACGTGCAGTAGTACACCGTATATCGGGCTGTCTGACAAATAAATGAACCACCTAAACTTATTTTTTTTAAGAATATTTTTTGACGATGTTTTTAAGTATCTACTAAGATGCATGTTATATTTAATTTTTTGTATGTGATTTGCTAAGCGTTCCTTTTTCACACTATTTATTTATCGCATAATCTATTTCCTTTGCAGTCTCAAGCTGTGATAGTTGGTACATGTTAGGTATAAGTGTCAGCTACAACATAAAAACGAAAACACGAGGATAGAAAGGGACAAACACCGCTGACTAACAACTAGGTTATAATTACCCTTTTTCGTATTCATCTCTAAGCATTTCCTCTTCAGAGAGCTTTCCCATCCTCCTTGTCTTTTGTAACTAGTGGTTTAAAATGTCAGTTGACAGTAAGCGCATGTCCTGTCCTCTTCCACCCTTTGTCCTTTTTCTTTGCACTTTTGGATTTTCGTGTCATGTAGTGAATGGCCTTGATAATATATGGCCCGCAAACGTTGCTTCCCATCTCATGAAAATAAAATAGCCTAAAGCAAATTGAAAATCACTTACACAAATAATACTTATTTTTCTAGCTTCCGCTTTTAGGCATGGGAATAAATGTTCAGCATCGTTAGACAGCTACTGCAGACGTCGCTGTAGAAATCACCGACTGACATGCTTTAAATAACCTGAGAAAAAAAAAAATTGACTCCCTGCAAGGCTGTAAGGGAACGGTTAGACCGTTATTTCCAACTTCACTTTCTCAAAACCTCTCTTTCCCATTCGACTTCTTGTTCTTACACAAGATCAAAGAGAATCTTGAAGGGAAACTGGCGGCGACGTCTTTGATGTTAGGGACGATTCAACCGCTATTTGTTGCTGCTCTTTTGGAGTTACCTTGAAGTTGGATTTGTCTGAGTACTCCTATGGCACCCTCAGCTCAACTGGTTTGCAAAAATATGAGGACTACAAATCATGCAATTTCAAACTTTCTGGAGTATCGTGAAGGAGATGAATTTGGGGAGACATCTAAGCAATCATATTGTATTTTTGCTCGGTTCCTGGTCACGCAAAACCGTTGCAAAATTTGTGGCGTTGTAACTGTGTTCCCCATAAGATGAATCTTTCTTTGCACTTGTTTTGTTTTTGCTTGTTGAGGCTCCTGTTGTTCGAGATGCACCAGGCGGATGACTTTCACGAACGAGATATTAGGTTCCCCTCAGGTCTTTGTATACAGGACGCAGGCCGAATTTCTTTTTGAAGCCAAATAAGGCCACTCAGGCCTTCCGGTGATGTGGTGACTACGTGTGCTTAGACTTTATTCTTTTGGCGGCAAGCGGATGTTCAGAAAGCACCGATTCCTTGTGTTGCTGCTGGGGGCACTGTTAGAAGGCTTTCCAATGAAAGGTTTATAAAAATTACAAATAAATATTGTCATAAAATGTGGAAGCGTATTAACTGGGGGAGGCAAAGAGGGCTTACTGATTTTTGAAATTGTTTCTTATTTTACATAATCTTATTGCAAAAATTGACACCCTATTGAAATTGAGCAGCAGAACACGGGTGTCAAAGGGAGGTTTGCGTTTGGTACTAAGATAGCGACGTGCCACCTTTGATATAACAATTTAAAATAAAAAAAACATGCGTGGCGTTGATATTTGTATTAAAACATTGAAATTGCATGACTTTTACGTAATGTTAGGAACGTTTATATGGTGTTAATTAATATGATAATTTGTTCTAGGAACTAAACAAATTCGTTTTCATTTGAATTTAAACGCTCGTACCTTTGCTGCCTGGATTGTTTTCTCTATTTTTAAATATAGGGGGAAAAATGACAATTTTTTTAATGAACATTTGGACAATTCGGAATGAGTTCATCGTCTCTTTCGCAGTGTTTTTTGCGATGAACTCATAACAACTTGCCCAAATGTCCACTCTACGAGCCTGTATAAATCACGCTTCGATGGGAATACTGAGTTTCGGGGAAGCAGTTTAGATATTCCCTCCAAAGCACGTTCAGTAGTTTGGAAGCTTCTGGCATTTAAACTCTTGTCAAATTCATAAAATGAACACCTATAATCTTCTGTTTCAACGGGAGAGCCTGTTTCGGGATTGTGGTTAAGCTTCCAAGCACTCAAAGTGAGATCACGTGCCAGCCCTTGAAGTGAAGAGAATCGGCCTAAGCCAGAAACAATAGGCAAAGAACGGGCCATGTTACGTTGGTATAAAAAAGGGACACCATCTTTATCATCATTTATTAAACTATTAAAACAAAACAATAAACCAGTGGTTCTCAAATAGGGGTCCGCGGACCGTTTTGGGGTCCACGAAGCCCAGCCTCATCAGTCAAGCCCGGCTATAAAGGTTGTGTTTTCTCAGATTGAGAGGAAACGTTCCAATTTTCCGGTGAGTTTTCTCGTGTACATAATATATCAATAACGCGAGTCTACTTCACACTAGCCCTTGGTTAAATCCATTTATTATATCAATATTATATTTAACCTATACCCTCCCCCTCCCCTCACTACGAACGGGGTCCTCCATCATCTCCTCCGACCCACAAGGGGTCCGCGAAACATCGAAGGTTGAGAACCACTGCAATAAGCAATGCTTATTTAACTTTTACCCTTTTTTTTTGCAAGGACAAGTCAAATATAAACATAAGAACGGATAATATGTGAAGAAATCGTTCCTGCAAATAAGTTTTTTTCATGGTCGCGAGAAGTCTGGAATGAAAGCAACAAATGCCGGGAACTTTATGGGTAATGAAACGAAACTCTAGCACCTATTTTATTGTATAAAAGTGAACTATGCTGTAGCAACAAACCAAAAACAACAACACAAATTTGTGGTTTGAAAATAAACCAACTCTGTCTAAAAAAATAAAACGATTGCCAAATTGCACCTCGTGAATTTTTCCGAAGCTACTTGGAGCGCAGTTTTTAAATATAGTAGAACCGCAAACATTGATTGATTAATTTCTCAAAAGCCTTTGCATTTCGCCATGTTTTGAATTGTTCTGGCCTTTAATATAAATGGTTGTCCATACTGCCATCAAAACATAATAAGTAAAACCATAAATAAAAAACATATTAGTTAACATATTTGAGTCTCTTAGTGAACTTACAATGCCGATGATATCCTTGTCTAATGCTCTCTGAGCATGATAAATAGATGGTGAAGACTGCACTAGTCCAACTCTGTACCTTTTTAAACATCAATTCAAATTAAAATCACATATCTTTATAGCGCTCATTTGGCGGAATATTACTTGACTTGCTCTAGAGTCATTATTCTTCAATCATTATCATCAGACTCATTAAAAAGCACCAAGGGGCATCTAGTTTATATCATGGTAATTTCAAGACATGGCGTACCCAGAATCCACTAGATATTTATTTTTGTGTCAGCAGTGATGCATAACACAACTTGGTTGAGATTCATCCGTGTTTCACCATCTTCAGGAGCAGCAATCATGACTGTTTTCAAATTTAATTGCCTCCGATAAAAGACAAGCGCTCGGAAGTTTCTAGCGTTCTTTATTTTCTTACACGTGTTGTATTCTTGCGCATGCTCGTGTCTCCAGGAAAAAAGCCATTGGTATGAGAAATTTCTTGTATCCAATAAACACATATGAATTATTCAAGATATATACCAACTATATAAGTACTATATAACTTCATTTTGGGGGAGGTACCCAGCACCTCCACCAAAATGTCACGAATGACGAGGTTACGAAACAAAAAATAACTGAGGAAACTGAAACGTTTAAGGGGGGAACTTGTGCCCAAAACAGAAAGTGAGCAGAAGATAACAACATGGCGCCACGGGCGTCGAAGTCGGCGTAACACTGGCAGGATCGAACGCTGGGCGAGACTGACTGCGGCTCGCCACGCGGAGCCCCTTTTGTACACGCGTCGGCTTCTGGAACAATCGACGTAGAAGGTTCAGCGACTAGAACATTCGGACCTCAAACAAGCAACATGATTCTTGAATTTACCAGAACGCTGAAGTGCAAGAATAAAAAAAAGACGCGTCGCTCCCATGAATCGAACCGTGGCTCTTCGAATGGGAGGCGAGCACGATAACCGTTAGGCCATCGCCGCGGTCGCTCGCCGACGCGCGTGGCAATATATAATAATAATAATAATAATATAATTCTTTATTTTCTGTGACCACAAACAACTTTTCAGTCTCCACTGTGGTGCACTAAAATTCAAATACCACAAAAACTAAAATACTAAATACAAATACACAAAAGTCTCATTCTTGGCGAAATACATCCATTCACGAACAAGTAAGGCAAATTCCCGAACACACATGAAAATATCCAGGTGATGTTCCTTATTGAAGGCGAATTTAATCCGTGACAAAGGGGAAACAGGGGACATGAAGATGGATAAAACGTTAATGCATTCCGGCTGGCCCTTGATGGAACATGGAAGTCAATGGATCGTAGTAAATCAATTGACCTGACGTGACCATGAACAACTTTTAGAAGACAAACAAAATCTCTCGACTGCCTCCTCACAGAAAGTATATATAATGCAAACCGATGAAGTAGCGTTTCATAGTGAGAAAAAGACCTTCCAATATAGCGGTCATACACAATTCTTATCTGCCGCTTTTGTACATTTTCGATTTCTGTTGCCTGACCAAAAGATAATGAATTCCAGATTACCGAGCCAAAATCTAACCGTGATCTAACTAGTGACTCAAACAAATGCAACAATTAGTAGGGTGATGAGAATCGCCGACATAACCGCGAGATAATGCCTAACATTCTTAACGCAGCATTAACAGTTATAGACACATTTTCTTTAAAAAAAAGTGATCTGTCAATACGGACACCAAGATCCCTTACAAAAGATACCCGGGGTATCAAGGCACCTTCAAGGTTGTAAGAAAAGAAATAAATTCACGCTTTTTAGATAGTACAATATGTTTAGTTTTCTCAGTATTAAACGACAAGTGGTTTTTGAAGCACCAATTTGAAACATGTTCTATGTCAGCTTGAAGACCAGTGCAATCCAACACTGACCTCACACTTAAAAACAGTCTAACATCATCGGCAAAGAGAAGTAGTTTTGCGTCGCTAACACAAAAAACAATATAATTTATAAACAAAATAAACAAAGGTGCCAGGATGGAGCCCTGGGGCACCCCGGATTTAAAAACAAACTCGTCGGAGTAGCTTTCCTCAACACGAACAAAGTTACGACGACCTTTTATATAACTAGAAAACCATGCACACAGATGTGGGCTGTAACCATGAAGAGCGAGCTTTTGTAGAAGCCAATCATGACTAACACGGCCGAACGCTTTCGACATGTCGAAATAAATCGCATCCACCTGTCTCCTACTGAACACAATTGGCGCTGAGAAATTTAAAAATGAGAATAAGTTAGATTCCACCGATCTCCCCTTTAAAAATTCGTGCTGAGCTTCAGTTATCATCGTGCTCAGATAAAAGTAAAGACGCTTATGGACTACTTTTTTCAAATACTTTTGCAAATCCACATAACAGTGACACAAGCCGGTAATTGTTAAACTATGTAGAATCACCGGATTTAAAAATAGGCACAACTGCGGAGAGTTTCCAAAGTTCGGGGAAATAACCCTGTGCAAGAGACAAGTTGAAAATGTGCATTAAAAGTGGAGCAAAAATAGAACGACCTTTTATAATAAAACTAGGTATGCCATCAATGCCGGTTGATAGTATGGGTTTCAGTTCTTTTATGGCTTCTACAATGTCTTCAATGCTAACAGTAAATGGAGAGAGATAATCGGAACACTCGACGTCAACGGAACTACAAGGGCTGCTTGTGGGAAAAGAAGTATAGCAGGAACTGAAATGCTCAGCTAAACAAGTTGCAATATCGGCCTGAGAACCCAAATAATCATTATCGTCTCGAAGGCAAATACTGTACACGACTTAATTTTCATGGGCTCAAATTTTCGCGAATCGGGCAAAAGCTGAATATTTGAAATTATTCGCGGTTCTAATTTTCGCGAATCGAATGTAGCTTCCGTAGAATTCACATATTGTCCGAATTGTTCGCGCGACGTATTTTTCGCGAATTGTAGGCGATTCGCGAAATTCGCGAAAATTAGGTCCTCGCGAAAATTTAGTCGCTTACAGTATCTGACTTATTTTCACGGAAATTTTGCATCGCAAAGCGTCAAATATTTTTCGGATTTTTCTTTAGGTTATACTCGATGTCATTTAGATACAGTTGGTTATTCTGTTCGTAAAGTTTTTTTACCAAACGGCGATAAATGCTGAACTTCTGATACCACACATCTAATCCTGTTTTTTTATACAAACGATGACAATGAAGCTTCTTTCGTGTGGCAATTTTTAACTCTCTTGAAACCCAGCTAGGGTAATGGGAAGATCGCGTGAACCATTTCGGTATAAACGTATTCATTGCATTCTTGACAATGGATGTCAAGGTTTCTGCAGCTGAGTCAGCTGCAGACCAGTCATACTGCTCCATAAATTTGTACAAGCCAAGATAATTCCCTCGAGAATAGCAATACGCTGCAGAAATTCTATTAGCACGAGGCCTGCATGACAAGCAGAATTTTGTATTCAAAGGCGGGTGATGAGCATCTACTGGCACTAACGGATTCGCAGCCGGAATCGTAGGATCAAGCGGAGCATTTGATAAACATAAATGTTGCACGTTTCCATGACTATATGCAAGTGCATTATACTGACGAAAAAAAAAATAAACGAAAGTAACCAAGAGCCTTTCCTCTTGGTTACTCTTGGTTGGTTCCTCTTGGTTGGTCACACTTGAACAAAAAGCAACACCGATTGACCAATCCATTCCGGGCAAGTTAAAATCACCGTACATCAGAACACGAAATTTAAAAAAAACTAAACTTTTTTCTGAACGATTTCAAAATGTTCTACAAATTCTGCATCATCAAAAAGAGGAGGGAAATAAGAGTTATCAACTAAAAAGTTAAAACCATCACTGGTGGTATATAAGAACCTTATAAGAACCATACAAGAATTATATAAGAACCATATAAGACAACATGAGAACCATTAGGAACTATGTAAGAAACTTATAAGAAACTTCTCACAAGTTTCTTTTATGATTCTTACATGTTCTTGTATATCTTATATAGTTCTTATATAGTTCTTATATGGTTCTTATATGGTTTTATATGTTTTATATATCTTGTATGATTCATATGAGTGAATTGGACACAGAAATTTGTCATACAAAATAGATTTTTCAATAGGGGTCTTCGTATAATCAGGCTGATGGACCGACTGAGAAAACATTTCACAGTTATAATGTGCGCCTAGAGATAAAAGGATATATTTGACTATTAGTTTTTTTTTTTAATTATCGGATTACACCAAACGGTTGATACAGGCCGAGCTTCATGTGGAATCTTAACAGAAATAATGTTTAAAACAACATTTAGTGCTAAACACCTATTATTAGATTTAATTGTTTAGCGAAAGCAGGCCATTCCTTGCAATGTCTTAGGAAAGTTCCAATGCTTCAATGTGACTGAAAATGTTATCTCCCTCTTAGGTTGCTTCACTGTTTTCAGCACACTAGAACACAGCGCCGGTGTGAGTGTTATCTGCTGGCTCACAGCAGTTTCTCGAAATAGCTACGAGCTTCACCATTATTGTAACACAACGAAGTAATTTGGAGGTTTCTAAGGCACCTCAGTTATTCTCGGCCAGGGTAATAATTTTCTTGGTAGTCTGGGGGAATAAATGACTTTAAAGATGACAAATATAAACACATTTTTGCCGCGCGTTACACGAAGAAAAGAAGATACGAACAAATACAAAGTGGCGTTCTTGCAAGTTGAAGAAAAATTGCAGATTGAAATCCTGTTTAACAGATTTTCTTGCCTCCGTGTTTTATAGTGCATAGAGAACAATGACACTATTAGGGTGCGTTGTGTGCAGTCGGCACTATAAAAGATTAGGACAAACAAGTGATTGCCGGGTAGACGAAAAAGCGTCACCTAACACTGCGGTGGCCCCAGCATGGTGGGAAAAATGAAACTTGCTTTGATCGTCCTGATATACCCGGGGACGACTGAATGTGTCGTGTTTGCGTTATAATTTAATATGCGTGGTTGCGGGGAGCTTTGGGAGATTTCGGCTGTCCGGCATAAACGGAATATCCTTGAGTTTTTGCGAACTTATTGAAATTATTAAAAACAATATTAAATTTATTGAGGAGTGGAATGCGTCGCCAGCAGGATTTAATAAGGAGGTTTTCATAGGTTGTACCTTATTTCGTGAATGCGTGTAGGGGGCCTTGATTTTTTTGTGCTCGTGGATTACAATAACTCACTTGTTGTAAATAAAGAAAATGTGAAAGGAGGAAGTTCATCGGGCCCTTCACGCAGTCTATTGACTGTTGTTTCAAGTTGTGACGTCATACGTCCGTTGCGCTATCGCTTGGTACGTTGGGATCCCCCCATGATGACATGATTCCACGTGACAGCTGGGCTTCGTCCTTTGAGATGGAGTTGTGTTTGCCGACAGTCGCCTGCGCACTAAGTATGCTGGACAAAGTATGAATCCCGCCGATGGTTGCCCGCGTGCTAAGAATGCTAAACTAAGTTTGCTGGACTACATATGCAGGGCCGAGTACACCTCGCCGCCGCCGGCTGACTGCGGAATAACTGCGGACTGAGTATGCTGGACTAACACCGCTGATCAGTCGCCGCGGACAATCGCGTGCTACCGCAGGCCACTGTCGGTGGCCAGTCACACATTGTCGAGCAGTTCGAGCCTTCTTACACCTTGTCCTTGTGAATCTCGTTGGTTGCCATTATGGTGCCTATACTTTGTCGCAGGTTAATAATAGCGGGACAAGCTCCAACCCGCGAAGCCCTCCACGCTTTTCACTTAATATACTAAAGAGCGGAGAGGTGAATGGGGGTGGGAGGTGGGGGGGGGGGGGGGGAGGGGGGGCTCGAGTCATAGCCTTCTCTATAGACCGTTCCACTAGGAAGAGCGGAGAGAGAAACAGGTCCTCCCCCTCTCCCCTCGTGCGTCGTCTGCTCCGCCGAGTGGGCTGTACATTACATCCAGCTGGCGTGCAAACTCGGTTTAAAATAGCGTCATTTTGGAAAATTCAAGCGCAGATGCGCGGATTTCGATATGCAAGTTATCGTGTAATGCTATGCTCGATAAAAAATACTAACCAAGTCTAATTACAATGTTACCTGCGTGCGAATAAAAAAATATGGGAAAACTGTCAGAGTGGCCGGCGAAAAGTAAATCCGATTGGTGTAGCCATTTTACTGTACGAAGTTCGTACTGGTGTAGGCCTTCTGAGAAAATTATGGAAGTCTGGAATAATAAATAAACACGTGCTCTCCTGGCGCGATAGACGCAGTGGTTGAGTTGCCGGCTGACCCCACTACTATTGAAGTAACGGAACAAGGATACGTTAGTTTATCATTTACTGAAATAAAACACCGGAGCGTTAAAGGCTGATTTTGGAGTAGCCATAAATATTTTAAGAAAGCGAACCACTTCACAACGGCAGCCACGAGCGAGAGTTCGATGTTCGGAACAGCCCGCCGGTACAGCCCAAAGATGGAGAGCGGCAGCCTCCCGGTTTGTCGTCTGCTAGCAGACTCGGGCGCGTGCCCTCTCTCTCGTTTTACCCCGCCGAACCTGCTGAACTTCCCGGATGTGTGGAGAGGGCGATGCGGTCTAACAAAATGGCGCCGCCCTGGGAGCGCTAAATGGAATGGTCCATACTGAGAAAGCCTGGCACGTCGCGAAAAGAGGCGGCCGCCGAAAATGGGAAAGGAGGGACGGGGAATCGGGAGAGGAGGGGAGATTCACTGCTAGCGCCACACAAGAGTGAGCGGCCAATTGACGCTTTGTGCATTGTTGCTTTGCTCGAGAGCGCGTGCGAGGCAGGAACGCAAAAAGCGCTGGGCTCGCGCTTTTGACGAAAACACGAAAACAAACGTGGTTCGGGTCTATCGGCTCTGCTCTACCATATTTGTCACCGTTCCGCGTGCTCCTCCTCTCGTTTTTCCTGCGGCCGCGTGCCGTATGGCTCCGTCGTCGATGTGCCAGGCTTTCTCAATATAGAGGAGGCTATGCTCGAGTCCTCTTTGGCGTTCGATTTCTTAAGTGGAAAGGGTGGAGGGCTTCACTGGAGGAACTTGTCCAGCTTCTCTTAATTTGCAACGGGGTATAGACCTTTCCAGCGGCAGCCTAGAACGAAGCGATTTACAGCGCGCGTCCCTGGTTTTGAGAGTGTACATCAGTGTTGCCCGACTCCGCTGGGCCGTGGGTTTTCTCGTGAGTGGGCGGTGGCAGCCTGCGTAGGCGCACTTCCGGACGCTGGTGGCGGCTAAATTGCCGCGTTTTATTTTTTATTTTGTCTTCTATGGCGAGTAGAATTTCTCGAGGATTTTAAAAACTCATTGTACTATTTTTGAGAACAAAAACAAACAATTTAAAGCTGTTTTGGTGAGTTCGACTGCGACAGAACAAATGCAACTGGAATGTTCATTTTTATGTTGATATTTTTGCGGCACCATACACTCAGCCGTGTCAACCTACAAACGTCTTAACTGTCGAAAATATTTGACGACACAAGGAAGCCGAATTGCATGGGTATTCCCCTCTCACAACAAGAAATTCAATGAGTCTCATGAATCTAACAACATATATTGTACGTATCCACGGTGTAGCGTTATACGAACAGGATTTGAGAAAGGTCTCAAATAGCACAGCATATCCAATACACAGTCCCGACGATAGTCACTTCACGACGAACGGACGGAGCCCGGCTTGTTTTAGGGCACGTGTTGAAGAGAGCTGCTTTTTTGTACAGCCCCAAAGCAAATGAACGAACGTGGGTATTCCGTCCCCACATCTTGAACCCAACCCTATCAACTATTTATTCTTCGCGAAGACCCAGAACATAGCCGGGGAGGCTTTTCGGAGATTATCTCAACCGAAATAAATCTCGAAGAACGTCGAACGTGGCCGGGGTCGCTGGCTACTTGACGTTCGCTTTCTCCGTTCGTTTCCTGCGAAGGTCGAGCAGACTACGAGCCCTCGAATTCCCTGGTTCTCACAGTGGAAGATAACAGAGAAAGGGTAAGCATCTTGAGCAGACAAATAAAGTAAACACTTTCAAGAAAAACTGGCGAACTCCGAATGCACATTGCAGGTGGGGAGTAGCGCTGAACGGGTTTCCACTGCTCAGGCATGTGGCAGAAAATTCTGGCTGATAGTGCTCACTGGAATCGCGAAATGGAGGCGGCCAGAGAGCTCTTTTTGCAAAGGTCTATAGTTGTGATTATCTACGAATTAGTATGACTAAGTAGGCCTTCAATGTGTCTTGGATGCGTGTGATTTTTCCTGCTGCCGGCTATGCATGTTTCGTGTTGCCTTAGCCTGCATCTAGCGCTTGTTTGTCGCTTTCGAGCCTTACACTTTTTGTATGAAATCCAGCCCATAAACAGATTTTGTGGTGAAAACAAGGCTGTTTCTGCGGTGTTTTGCTGCAAACCACTTCGAAATACGATAGCATTTCGACGTCTTTTTATGATGGCCACATTCTGCTGATTTAATTGAGACGAACCTGGTTACATCCCTTAGCCCTTGGTTGTAGCAGAAGGAGACCACCTTGCCTCTTTGTCTCTAGCCAAACACTGTTCTGTCGAGAGCCACTGTGAAGACGAAATTGTTCTTGCCAGCCATTGTGAAAACGTCCAGAACACTTACAGCAAACGTATGTCTTGTTTCGTCGGATGGATGAATGGTATTGGATGTATCCTTTCGATGAGGCGGCAGCCTGCGCCACCTAGCCTGGAAAAAGTTTAGCCTCCGCTTTAAATTCTGGTACGAATATGGCTTCTTGTAAAATCATCTCCACATATTTTTGTATATTTCCGCTAATTTTTTCCAGCAATCTTAAAACTTACTTTTTGTGATTGTAATTCTCTGTTCCTATGTTCTACCGCCCTTCTCAACAAAACCGGCCAAATATGTTACCGCTTCAGGGAGGGAAGAACGAAGCCCCATGCACTTCAAAACCACATGCCCTTTCGTCTCGCTGTCCCTATTGCATATGAAATATGGGGAGTGGCGTCACTAGAGGGGGGTGGGCGGGGGCGGGCTGCCCCGGGTGCAGGGCTCACGGGGTGTCGCGGCGGGTGACGAGACGGGGGGGGGGGGGGGGGAGGGGGGTGTCATCACGTCGGGCCACGAGAAGGGAGAAGGGGGGGAGGGGGTGTCGAAGCGGGCCACCGCCCCGGGTAGGTCTCTATATCTTCAAAGTTAGCCCGATATGTCTTGGTCCTTAATACCAATCTTCTCGCCTCAAACACTGAAAAACTTCCCCGTAAAATAGTATACACTTTTTTATATTCTGTGTTTGTGACAAATACACTGCAAAAGCTGATTTCTCTTGCGTTCTTTCCTCCCACGTTTTATTTTCTACTTCCTTTACTCTCTTTTCTTCTGAACAATTCTGCTAAGACCTATCACTAGTGCGTGAGTATTTAAACGTAAGCTTTTTGGTTCGGTTCGTTCATTTTGTGTTAACATTTTATTTATCTACATTAATTTGCATACTTTTCATGCTTATTTCGAATCCTCCGTTTATTTTAACCCTTCTTAACATTTTAGTTTATCAAGTGGCGTATGCTTTCAATGGAAGAACAGCCCAAGCCCCTCTCTACACCCCCTGAAATTTAGGGTGTTCCCATACGGTCCCAGTGCCAATCTGCCCACGCTCCTTTCTCAAATTTTCATTTCTTGTGCAACCTCCAATCTCATGAACAATAGCCATTGCGAAACGAAAGTCCAGGGACTAGTACTCATTTTCACAGTCCCGGACAACTTCATGTCTTTGATAATTCTAATGCACTAAGTTTCTTAATAGCTTAATTTATTTTTCCTTTCGTAACTATATTTCCTTTATGTCCTTCTAGATAATATTTAACTCGTTAAGCCATACCTACAAATATTGTATTTTTCAACGTGGTCTTTGTGTCTTTTATTTTCAAGGGTTTCCTTTTTTGTCGGAATCACCCTTACTCTAGATTTGTAAATAATTAAACTCACGCCCAAACTGTTTCCTTACTTTCCAGATACCCCAGATAGTTAGTTCTTGAAATGTATTTCGGATAGTTGCCCTGAGTACTATGTGCTATGACCCTTTTTTCAAGTTTGACACTCTTGTGTAAGCTTCTAGCGTTCGATTGCCACTTGGCTGCACAAGCCCTCAGTGCAGAGTGACTAGTTGGAGCTGCACACTTGCGCCACTTGCACGTTCTGGGATGCCGGTTGGGAAACAAAATATTAACCCACTTAATAACTGTCCCTTCCGAAGCCTCCCCCTCGGTGCAGGGGGTCCGAATTTGGTGCTTGGAGCGTGCGGTCGCCTAAGCATGACCTATTGGGGAGCGTCGACAACGGGCCTTGTGGGCCGTTGTATTTGGTCCTCTTTATCGAGAGACGACTATCAACTGGCTTTGCCATCGATCCCCAAAAGAACTGCTGCTCTCAATTTTGATAGCTTACACCGTGACCTGAAAGAAAAGCCTTATTGCATCAGTGATCTCAAGGAAGAACTGCTAAACAATGAAATGCTGAAATAGGTGGCCAGCTTAGTCATTTCAAGTGAATCACGTATGGCTGGTCACGCTCAAGACACCCAAAGCAAAACGTATACTGGCCGAACTCTTTGAAATGAAGGTGAAGCACCTGCTGTGCCTCATCGTGGACCTTGAAGACGAGGTTCGCCCCAGGCTTCATGGAGTGCCATATTATCAGACAAGTACACGTTACCTAAGACAAGTAACTAAATACCGTTACTCGTTACTCGCTCAAAAGTTAAAAGGTAACTAAATACGTTACTCTTGTCCGATTCTCAAAAGAAACGCGTTACGTTACCTCAAAAGTAGCAATTTACTATTCTCGTTAATGGGTCATTCAACGTGAAACGTCCCAGACGTTGCGCTCGACCTAATCCGATTTCCAAAAAAAAAAATTCATAGGCTTCGGCCACAATGTCCGTAGCCATACCCTAAAAAAGGTTTGACGAAAAAAAATTTGTGATGACGTGAGCGTGATTTTAATTTTTGAAAACAGCGTGAAACTAGGCATCACTCAATAATTTACGAAAAATCAGCATTTTTTATTAAACACCCAAGAATATTTTTTCTTAAATTTGCACGGTTGTCGACTTACAATGTGGCTGGGTTTGTGCAGTTTTGTTTAAATTAAATATTTTTTTTAAATACATATTTTTACTTAAAAATAAACATTTGTGTCATTTTAATAAACACAATATATATAATTGCTCCCGGGACATAATATAACATTTTACTGACTGCCCTTTAGGTATATAACCTATAAAAATATTTTAAACCGTTAAATTAAACACCTTGCTGAAAAAAAAAAAAAAAAAATCCTGAATTTGCCAAAAAGTGCGTTTTGACGCAAAAACAGCCGTTTATTCCACCCTGAGGTGGTCCAAGTAAAAATACAAAATATGGTGGGTTTGGAAGAACCATTGATCGTCTTTTGATTCTGAAAGTTCAATCAGAGTAATTTTTGTTTAAAGCGAGAAAACACTTTTTGAATTTGAACTCTCGCACCACTACCCGGCGTCGCTTCTTAACGCCTCTTCGCCGCACAGCACGCCACCTGCGACAATAGGCGAAGCGATTAGGTCCAAAGAAACAACGGAGTTTGCTGCCCGCTTCCCCTCGTCCGTCTTTTCTGGCTGTAAGGGAAGAAACGGCGGGTATCGTGTACTAATCGGAGGTGCCGCCAGTGCGTCGCCATAGCAGCCCAGTTGTGCCCTTTGTAGCCGAGGGCGGCTCCTCACACTCCGAAACGCGATGCCTAATCGACGGGCGGCATCAGCTGACGTGGACTTCTTCATGCCATGCCAAAGGTCCCACGGCGACCTCCGATTCCTAAAATAAAATTAATGGTTCTTCACCATAATGTTTGTGGTGCTTCTCTGAAATATTTTTGACGAGAAACAAATTTCACGGGGTGATGGCGGTTTGTACTCGTAAAAAAGAAGTGAAACTAGGAGTCATTTATTATTTGATGAAAATTAAGATATTTTTATAGAACAGTGGAATACTTTTTCCTAAAAACCGCATGGTATTTTGATTGTTGTGTAATAAGTATCATGGATATTCGGTTGAAGCAATTAAAAAAAGTAATATATGAGAATTTTAGCCTTTTTGATAGTTTGGTTACAAACTCTCGTTGCTGCAGGAAAAAAACAAAATTTGTTTTTTTTTTCGCTTTAAACAAAAATTACTCTGATTAAACTTTCAGAATCAAAAGACGACCAATCCTTCTTCCAAACCCACCATATTTTGTATTTTTACTTATACCACCTCAGGGTGGAATAAACGGCTGTTTATGCGTCAACACGCACTTTTTGGCAACTTCAGGATTTTTTTTTTACTGCAAGATTTTTAATTGAGCGGTTTAAAATATTTTTTATTGGTTATATACCTAGAGGGCAGCCAGTAAAAAGCTATATTACGTCCCGGGAGCAATTATATATTTTTTTAATAAAATGGCAAAAATGTTTATTTTTGAATAAACTTATGTATTTAAAAAATATATATATATATATATATTTAAATTAAACAAAACTGCACAAACCCAACCACATTGTAAGTCGACAACCGTGCAAATTTAAGAAAATAATATTGCTGGGTGTTTCATAAAAAAGCTGATTTTTCGTAAATTATTGAGTGATGCCTAGTTTCACGCTGTTTTCAAAAATTAAAATCGCGCTCACGTCATCACAAATTTTTTTTTCGTCAAGACTATTTTAGGGTATGGCTACGGACATTGAGGCCGAAGCCCATGAATTTTGTTTTAGAAATCGGAGGTGGTCGAGCGCAACGTCTGGGACGTTTCACGTGGAATGACCCTAATTTGACGACCAAATGCACAACTGATTTTGTTTCATGGTTTTTTGTTTTCTTTTCAGAAGTCGTTACCCTCAAGCAGTAGCTGCCTCTCGAAGTTTTCATCAGTTATGTTTCCCCGCTTCATTGAGAATGCATCTCTGGCTACGCTGCAGAGTCGTTCTACTGACGCGCTCAAATAAAAGGCAACGTTGTGCTTCAGGAAGAGCTGGTGAATCTGTGATGCCCCCTCTCTTTTGTTTTCTGTGCTTGTCAAGGTGGAAGTTGACAATGGTTCTATGCATTTCCGCGTTGGCGACCTCCGGGTTTACATTTTGTCTGTTCACGATTCTACAAGGTTCAACCATGGAACCTTATTATGTCCTGGTGGTAAAGGACATTCCCAGCTGTAAAGTTTAACTGACGTGTTCAGCGATAAACGTTGCTTTATTCTCATACTGTTCAGTTTTTTTTTGGGGGGGTTGCCGATCTACCTTTGCCGCAATAGACGCATATTTATGTTAGAATTAAAACGAGGTTGTTTAAACGTTGTTTTACACGTTATTCTTCAAATGTAACAAAATACGAGTACTCCCCTATTGAAAAATCCACCATCCCGGGTCTGGTGTGTTTCTGACGTTTACACCAGAGCGGAAATTCAGACACGGGTCTTGGCGTGTTCTGGTGGTTTGGCGTGCTCTGGTGTGTTCTGGTTCCTTGGCGTGCTCTGGTGTGTTCTGGTTCCTTGGCGTGTTCTGGTGTCTTGGCGTGACCCTGTCAAGTGTGTTCTGATGTGACCCGGCCGATCTAGTGTCTTGTGGGGTGACCTGGTCATGCATGCACGGTATAATTTAGATGCAGAAAGGACTGCTGAAGACAACAGCTAGCAAATTTTGCAAAAAGAACACCAATTTTTCAAAGGTTTAGGTGTTCATTCTGCCATGAATCAAAACGTGGGTAGCTGCAACCTACCTGCGCTCGCTTCACACGGTGAGTGCATGATTGAGTTCCTTATTTTCTGTGTGTTTTTTTTCCCCTCCTGTGTAGACAGACAGGTCCACAGTATTTCAAATAAATAAAAATAAACTACAAAGACAAAGAGAATGAAACTTACTATTTTATTTTTTCCCAACATGCACCACTCGCACACATTTCCTTGCACACAGGGCTGTCCATGGCTTTTTTCTTCCATGCCGTTTTTGCCAGCACATCTGGATGGGGAAGATGATGGCTTGGGCAAGTTGGTATTGCGTGATAAAACCTACAGTGCATAGAAAAAATACACGAGCAGTTATTCACAAAAAAAAAGCTTAAAATAATAAAATCACACCTACAACATTAAACAAGGAAGTTCTGTCGTGTCCAGCCTGATAATCAGTCAAATTATCACTCGGCTGCCCTCCCGCATTGAATCTGCTTTCCCCTACCTTTGGGCAACATAGTACAGTCAAACCAGATTACATCGTACCGCAAAAAACCGTCTCCCACTACAATATAGCGGGATATTCTATATAGAAGTTTTAATGAATTTGATTACGAACAAGCACGCCACATTTAGAAAAGTAGTTTACTCTCGAAGGGGCATATGTACGTCATAAGGGACGCTCACTGCAGCAATTTAGTGGCCACTTCGTTTACCGGCTCAGCATCTCTAGAGCACTGCGCGGATAAGTTTGATTATCCGCATCCGAAGACTTTGTATCTGTATCCGAACCGCATGTAAACTTTTTAAATTATTGTATCCGTATCCGATCCGCATACTTTGTATCCGTATCCAAACCACATCCGCAAAATGTGGAACCAGATCCGACTCACAATCCAGGCATTCCTTGTATATCATAACATCAAGCGAGAATGAAAAATAAATGAAAATACAAAAAGCACTTTTTAAGTTGTTTGCTTATCTTTGTACAAAGAAATCTTCGGGTCACCACTCAAAGGAGATGTCATTTTATCAATAAAATTCATTGTATTCATATTAAAAGCAATCAGCCTTCTCGAGACACTGCGCGTCGAAGGAGAAATAATCTCAGTTATGTGATCATCCTAGGAGTCCGCGACCTTTGCCCAGAAGAAGTGCACAGAAAGGATGTCGAGGCACTTCCTTTGTTTTTGGAATCATGACCACACTACCCTTTGCGGAGAGGGAGACGTTTCTTCTACTTTGTTGTGACTTGTACGTTGAGGTTTTCTTCGCCCGGAGAAAGTTTCCACTCTTTCCCTGCCAATGTACTAGCTTTCTCGGGACGATTGATGCCCTGCAATCTTTACTTTTTTTATAGATAGCATTTTTGACGAGAGGCAACACACTAACTGAAACGATCTTCAGTGAGAATCAGATCTTTCTTAGGATCCCTATTGTTTCTTCGAAACGTGTTTTGTGGAACTACGTTTCGTGGAAAACTTTTCATTGACATGCATTTCATGGACACACGGTTCGTCGATGCTGTACGTTTTGTGGGCACATGCCTCTGCGACGTTTCGTTGACAACGCATTTCTTCACTAAGCCGCTAAAAGCTAGCACGCGATTACTAAGGCGAGCTTAACCAAACCATACCCCCTCCCCCTGTAACCAGGCGAGACGCAAAAAGTTTGTTACGAAAATAGCAAGGATGTGTGCGACGAAACGTGTCAGGTTTTCCGATGAGACGAACACGAGAAGCCTTTCGATCAAACCTCGCATGTCGACGAAACGATCTGTAGATGAAACGTCAGTCGACGAACTGAATGCCACCGGGCAAAAATTTAGATTTGGATCCGAGGATATCCGCATCCGCAGCCCCTGACATCAGCACCCGATCCGCAATCCGCCAAAATGTGTCTAATTTTTATCCGCATCCGCCCGTTTACTGTGGCTATCAGCGGATATGCAGGGCTCTAACGATCTCCCTCCGCAGAAGAGATTTTCCTTTTTTTTGTTTTCTTCTGGGCAGTAGACGTGGTCGCTTAAAAGAAAAAAAGTCAGCTTTCTCTGCAAGCTGGCTTTCCCCCAAGGGATATGCTCCGCTGGGGGAAAGCCAGCTTGCAGAGCTAAACGGCGCTCTTGGCAGTTCAATCTATCGGGAGATGCTGCAATTTTCGTTTGATGTAACCGCATTTTAGCTATATCTCAAATCATTGTAAATAATAACTCACACTATACACACATTATGTGCACAGCTAAGCACAGCTCAGCCAGAACAGATCCTGTGCCCTTCCAGGTTGATCAGAAACACCCACCTGTCAGAGCGTCAACTTTTTCGTGTGTTAGGGGCTTCTTGCCCACTGCACCCTCCTAGAGGAGACGCCTGCAGGCTTGCCCTGACACACTCCTATCGAAGAGCTCCGCAGGCTCCCATAGTGATCGGCTGACCATTCTGAGAAAGCGGCCAGGGGTGGCAGCCTTTTCCACGGCGTGTGTAAATGCTGCCTCTCGCATTTGATGCCAGGTCCAAGATGAATCTGCAGTGAGTAACACTGTCAAGCAAATGCACAAAAAGTGGAGAAATACAGGCAACACAAATGGGCTCTCCACTTTCGTCTGCAATCATGTTCCTGCTTTGTTTCACTGAAATGCTGAATTGTACATATATAAATAAAAAAATGAAATAAATTAAAGGGGCACTCCCTAGTATTCCAGGATGGCCTATTTATGTTCCTAACTCAACCTATGTGCTCTAAGCATCCAAAAAGTCCAAAACTTACAATCATGTGCAGCTTATTTCACTATTAAAAATGCAATCAAAGACAGCGAATGTGGTTGAACCAAATCAAGGCGAATAGGGTGGAACAGCGAAAGACACTCGTCAGTCAATTGCAAGCGAGGGCTTCCCGTGCAGACGACCAGGACTGGTCGGCTGCTTGTCCGCACGTGAAGCCATCGCTTGTGATTGCCTGATGAGCCCCGTTTGTTGTTTGCCTACATTCGGCCAGGTTCGGTGGCGTCATCTGTACGTCTGAGATTCACTATCTTTTATCAGATTTTATTAGTGAAATATGCTGCACATGATGTAAATTTAAATTTTTGGGATGCTTAGAGCACATAGAATGTGTTACGGCCATAAATAGGCCATCTTAGAAAGCTCCCGAGCGCCCCTTTAAGAGAAGGAATTTCAGATTTGGAATATGCATTAAGAAAGGAGGTCCATTATTGCTGTACACATCAAATACTAATGATGAGATAAAAAAAATTGTTCCATGTGCTTTTCACATATATACGATATTGTAGGTACCCTTTAAAAACCATTCGACAATTTTTAAATTCAAAATCGCAAAGTACGAAGGAAGTATACTGCTGTGCATTGCCCATGTTTTGTACAAATATGTGCATTCTTGGGCAGCCGAGCGATGTGAAAAAAACACCTTTGGCCCCACTTCATGACAAGACATGAAAAATAAAACATGAATGAGTGTGCCATCACCATAGCTCACTACCTTCCCTTTCTGTGTTCAGAAATAGGCATCAATATGTCTCACCTCTGTCTTCTTCGCTAGTCTATACTAGCGAAGCGGGCTAGCTTACTAACCCCTGGATAGGTATTATTGCCACTGCTAAACTGTAATTTGTGGGACACGGATGTCAGATAGCACTGTTGTTACTCTCATCCGCATGTACACTTTTTCGAAGATAGTTCACCTTCTCGTCCTATGGCAGGACATGAACCATCATCTTTTATTTCTATTCTTAGAAGGAAAATAGGCATCGAACGAGCATATTTTTTGGATATTTAGGATCCTTAGAGCCCGTCGAATGAGTTATCACTAGGGCTCTGTGTTTTCGGATAAATCCGAAAATCTCCGAAAAACACCCGCCGGTAAAATTTTAATCAATTCGGATTTATCCGATAAACTCCGAATTTTGATGTGCCAATGCCCCCACCCCCTTCCAATAAACTAAATAAAGACGGTATTTTATAATTAAGTTTGATCAGCGTAAAGGGTCAATGGTCCCGGGAAAATGCCACCACAGTTTTCTTTCAAATCTCGGTTCATTGACAAAAAGGGGTCTTACCGATCATCTTGTCAAGGTTCAGAACGACATGTCATTGTGCATTCGGGTCACGACAAAAGCCCCTGTATTGGTTTCCAGTTTGGGCCATACTATTTGTGTTTTAAGAGGAAGAGAGGTTGTGTTTTTGTAACAGCTAAAACTATATATGGATCCTAGAGATTGCATAAAATTGGAAGAGGGGCAGTTGAAACTTCCCAATTACATCCTTTACCACTCCACCTAGCGTGGCCGCGGGGTAGCATGGAATAGGATGGGATGAATACGTGCTTCCCAGCGACTACCTCCACGAGTTTATTTTAAAGGTGTCGGCGTTTATCCAAGCCACAGATGTGTGCAACTTTTGCCGTGGGACAAATTAGTATTGCCAATGGCAATGGCACCAACACCAAACCCAGCTGAAGAAATATTATTTGATATAAGCGCGTTTTATTTTTCCTTATCTAGCATACATATACACCCGGATATTATTTTTTTGTTTTTCATAAGAAACACTGCGAAATTAAGCTCCGAATTTCAAAGATTTTGGAATCAAACAAAAATAAACTCCTATAAACTCCGAATTTTCGGAAAAAAATAAGCTCCGAAAAACACCCTCCGAATTTGACGAGAAATAAACTCCGAAAACACGGAATCCTAGTTATCACCAAGAACAGACGACCTCAGAAACGTCTTTAGTCCACCTTTAAGCCAGCACCTGTGTTTGTCTCTTGTGTGCCTGAACGTTTGTGTCCTTGTCTTTTGTGCCATTAGTCTGTTCTCCAGAATGAGCCAATGGAGTGGAAACAATAGACAAAGTGCCCTGTAGGCCCAGATACGTACCTCACGATCCCGGACAGCAAAGAAAGGTGGCCAAGAGAAGGCCACAGCCTCACCAGGTGGATCAGCCACAGCAGCAACTAGGAGAGCAAATTGAAGGTTAGAGAGACGAGTAACAGCAAGATCTTGATTCGCTTATACGTTTAGGACATACTGTAGCTTTAATAGAGAAGACGTTAGCCACACCATGTAATCCCAAATGACGTGCATGCAGTATAAATAAAGCACAATATTCTTTCACAACATCAATCTAGCCCCATGCTAAGGAGCTATGTTAGTCAAATCATTCAACCCCATGTCTTTGTTGTAGTAATTGAAGGAAGCATTGCATATGCCCAAACAAAATGTACACTACAGTTACTAATAGGGTGAGATTTCAGTAATGCATCATAAAACAAGTGAAAGCGATTGGCTGGTTTTCACACCATCAGCCAATCACTTTCACTTGTTTTACGATTTGCGAGGATGCAAAATTGTGGAGGTAGTGTCAGCTCTTCCTTGCGGTACTTTTAGTGAGGTGACATGAGGGTGCTGTGGTCACTATCATTAAAGTGGTATGCTGCTTATGATGTTGCAACAGCCAGGCTGCTTTATGCACTAAATAAATGAAGACTAATTTTTGAAATCACGCCTTTAGGATAGTATTTATTCACGTGCAATACTGCCAACCTTACCAACTCGTGTCGTTGCAACTACTCGCATGTCAAGTAAGCAATGACTGTCTCGTGCTATGCTGCATAAAGAAGTCATGAAATGAAGTCGTCCTGCATGTACATAATTAGATTCAGCCCCACCAGCACTGTCACCCTGTCAGTAAATTAATTTCTGCTTCTATACAGATCAAAACACATTAGGTTTTGCAACATACAGTCAGAGGCGCCTTGAGCAACGACACTCTGTGTGTGTGCGAGGGAGGGGGGGGGGGGCAGGCAAACACAGCAGAATCTCAATAATACGAATCTCTCCACTCCACTCCACCCCCTCCCCTCATTGAAAGTCACCCAAACATTAACCGGCAATGCAGTTTGGCACGACACGTTGCGCCATCTAGCGGCTGCCAAATAAAACACTGGATGGGCCAGGACGGCCAGGATCGCGGGGATTGCGGGTGGGCGCATTTAAAAAACCACGTGTGATTGTGGCATTTCGGATCGGCGTGAGCCTTTTTGGGAACTGTTTTTCTTAAAAGTAAGTCCCGGCTTCATGTCTCTATGACCTCACCGGGCTCCTGTGACATCTCGCCTACTCCTAGAGTTCCCCCAAAAAATAAACGTCGCTACAGCTGCGTGAAAGACTGCCACAGTCACGAAGGTGATTCAAGCGTCAAACTATACCGATTCCCTTCGAGATCTTGGGAAGCGACACGGCGACGGAAGTGGATTACTGCAGTGCGACGCACCAAGTAAGTGAATTCTACAGTAATTGTTGAAGTGAACGAAAATAGATGTGCAGGCTTGGAAAGCGGTCCGACGAACTCGTTTTGCAGACTACTCGGCAAAATAACAAATTCATACAAGTTGTTTTACGAGTCACTTAGACAGCCACACAGGGAAATACGGTAGAAACAATCAGGCCGATTGTTGCTTTGCTGTGCCGTCGAGAATCAGGCGATCAGGCCTTCAAGAAGCGAGAGGCCCATTGGCCCGTTTCGGCACTCGTAATTGTACGTGGGCATAGCTGTTCGGCACACACGCGGTCACAACCAAAACCTTTTAAACCTGCGAGTTCTGAAATAGTGGATTTTCGTAGCACATTTGTTTGTTTCGGCAACCAAATTTAATGCTGAGTCTGGTAACAAATGTGACGGCATGCAGAAAACAGGATGCACAAGTTTTTCTTTAGAAAAAGATCATGCGAAGCATAAATATCCTTCTCTCACGCACACTTTGTTGCCTGTCACCTTTTTACACCAGGCTTGCATATCACATTACAGCCATTGCAACGTGCGTACTGTTCTCTAGCATGCAGAGTTTGGTTCCAATTACCCACCTTTTATTCTAGCCGGGGGCGAGCGCGAGGAAACAGGAAGAGGTTGCTGCACCAGGCTGGGCCGGGCAGGAACGATGCAGCCGTTCTGGTTGGTCTGGCCCGTGGCGATCCCCAGAGCGTTCCACCAACGAGGTTCGGATCACGAACGGCGGAAACGGCTAGCCCTGGCCATACCGGCCTAGGCCATGACGATCCCGGACTGGTTCCGCAGCGAGACTCGGGCTGTGATAGCCCGGAACAGCTAGCCTACGCAGCGCTGGCGTGGGAAGGACGATCCGCAGGCCTGGACACGGACGCCGACTGAGAGCACTGAACGACGGGCTACAACCAGGGTCGGCGGGTCCGGAGTGCCAGCTCTCGAAGACGGAAAACTGGGAAGTACAGTAAACCGATTAGCTGTCTTCTCGCTGTGTTGTGTCACTCCCTCGAGACGAGCGAAACACATACCGATCGGGCGGCGATTAATATAGAGCGATGCCACAAGTGGTGAAGACAACCCAAAGAGGTGTCCAAATGACAACTCAATATGCTTGCCGGCTGGCTATGCTGGGTAACAAAGACTTTCGAACTGATAGCCGCCAGAATTTTTTTTTTTCTGAAAATCAATACATTCAGGCTCGTATCGCTCACTGAAGATGAAGCTACAAACGTCTTAGCGGATCTAACGTTACGAAATTCCTGATTTCCAATGCAGCAAACACAAAAAGAAACAAGAAATATCCTTACCTTCTTCGTGACTTCCTTCCATGAACGTTTGGTTTCTTCATCCGGGCCAGATTGCCCATTGTTGTACACAGACGCCGCCGACGATTCCCACCACTTTAGCAACACAAACGTTTTCCATTAGTTTTTATTTTATTTTTTTAACCCTTTAAGGCACAGTTTATCTTTGAGGATACATTCAATATAATAATAGTTTTTTGGAACCCAAAGCAATACTCAGGCGAAATGCTTAACGTATCTTAGCAGATACATTTTTTGGTTTCGGTTTCGTCGTCTCGGAATTTTCGCCGCCAGGGGTTTTCCAGATACTCCGTCGGCTCCGATGTGCATGGCGGCGCCCAGGACGCGTATTGTCCGCGTCGTGCTACGCATTTCGACCTGCTCTTACAAAAGTAAGCTGTACTTTGCTCTGAAATATGTTAATTTTGCATTTTTAGAAGTTCTGGATTCCATAGCGCAGACGTATTTTATCCTGAAACGTATGAAAGTCGGGAAAAAAGTACATAGTAGATATGCGTATCGTGTAAAGGCTGTTTCACATGCTGCGATTCTCGCCCGAAATCGGTGCGATTTCCAGTAAATGTGCGATTAAAATCGCAGTCGCACTGCCGCTGCGGCTCTGCGACTGGTTTCCACCAAGTTGGTATTCTGCCGCAGAGTCGGTGCGATCGCTTTCTCGTCATCCAGCCGTTCATTAACCAGCTTTCATCCGCGAAAATGAATGTAGACACATAAAAGCTTCTGGTTTAATGCTTAATTACGAAGTGTCTAGCGTTATGTCCGACGTAACCCAAGTTAAGTCCAAATCTCCGCCTTCCCTAGGTTCACGGGGGAGAGATAGGAGGGCGGGGGGGGGGGGGGGGGGGGGGTTAGATTTACGTGTTTCAGTGCTCCGTCCGGACGTAACGCTAGCCACAGCGGCTTAATTATTAGAAATTCCCTAGTTACATATTGCATTCCTAAAACATTTGTGCTTATTAAGACGTTTTTGTTGTATTTTAGACAAAGTCAAACGCGTCGCGTCCGTGTCCGAAGCGCCGGCCGCTCCGACAGAAATCGCGCGGTTGTTTAGCATGTGAAACCAAACATTGCGATCGCACTCGCTGCGTCGGCTGTCGCACCGATCTTTTTTTCGCACAGTCGCTGCATGTGAAACAGGCTTAAGAGAGGAATCGCATAGTAGCTCTGTGATTTCTGTGGTGTTCCCTTCCGTGCTTAGATTTGGCAGTGTTTCGGTAGTTTTAAGCCGATAAATGTTTAGCCAGGTAAATAGGTTGGGCGATAGTTTAGGGGCGGGCGTTCACTCTGAATTTTACATACCTATGCACGAGGAATCAGCTGTAATTGTCGGGAGAAAGCTTCCTGTTTGGTGTGGTTTAGTACATCTCTATGTTGACCTGTTTACTGATAAAATTTGACGTGGTGCTCTTTTCTTTTAGGTTTCGTATTCTACTGCTGCCCGATGGAAATTCCATCGGGATCTTTCTACCAGACACGGAGTCGCGATCGTCCCTGTGTGGTTTTTATTCCGTAAAGTGGAACAGTGTCCGATGCGGAATCTAGTGATAGTGAAGTGAGTGACGGTGACGAGGAGAACTTGCCAACGAAGGGCCTAACAACAGAACTTCCAAGCGATAACGAAACTGAAGGCGGAACGCCCGCCTGTCCAGTTCTGTCAACGTCAAGAAAGAAACAAAGGTCACCGCCGCAAGTTTTTGACTGGCAAAAGGAAGACCGGTGTTTTGTGGAGCCTGCAGCGGAACCCTCTGTTGGCCCAATGAAATATTTTCAAGTTTTCATTGATGACAAGCTGCTGACGATTGTTGACGAGACAAACCTCTATGCTGTGCATCAGGCTGGAGCGTATGGATAAACGTTTGTTACACTGTGTCAGCATGGTTACGCAAAGTACATATTCGAAACTGAGTCGTTGCATCGCCCCTTCAATTAAACACGTTATAAAATCAAATGTGGTGTTTGAGCTCTATACATCTTATTTATTTTACAAAAAAACATGTTTTCATTCAACACCAGACATATATCCGTAATGCGTGCTCACCAGACGCACCCTGGTGTGCATGTCAGGCCTGTTTAGTGTGCCGTGGTGTGCACATTAGACTGGTCTGGTGTGGTGTAGTGTGCACATCAAGCCATTCTAGTGTGCTCTGGTGTGCACATCAGACCAGCCTAGTGTGCTTTGGTGTGCACATCAGACCGGCCTGGTGTGTTCTGGTGCGCACATCAGACCGGCCTGGTGTGTTCTGGTGGGCACACCAGAACACGTTAGGCTGGTTTGATGTGCGCACCAGAACACACCAGGCCGGTCTGATGTGCGCACCAGAACACACCAGGCCGGTCTGATGTGCGCACCAGAACACACCAGGCCGGTCTGATGTTTACACCAGCAAACACTAGGACACACCAAACCGGTCTGGTGGATTTTTCAATAGGGCTCTCATCTCAAAGTCTTTAGTGTAATACTTGACCAAGGAGCCTTCACCCTTACACCTCCCAGTTACTTCTGGATACTATTGATGCGTAGGAAAAATCACATTAAAATATTATCGTACTGGTTTCCCTCATGGTACCTCCGCATTCTATTGATGCGTCGTATAAATCACATTAAAATATTATCGTACTGGTTTCCCTCATGGTACCTCTGCATTCTATTGATGCGTCGTAAAAATCACATTAAAATATTATCGTACTGGTTTCCCTCATGGTACCTCTGCATTCTAATGATGCGTCGTAAAAATCACATTAAAATATTATCGTACTGGTTTCCCTCATGGTTTCAACATTGTCTCACACGATGGAGAACATCACTGAAGGTGTTCAGGTGTAGTACGTAGTAAAGATATCAAGTACTCTTCAGTACCTTTCTGGCACTGGAAATATGGGAATGCAAGCTATGCCCCAGAATTCAGTCCTGTTTTCAGTTCCAGAAACAAGACCTGCCTTTAGTGAAGCCATACCTCATCAATGGTCAGTCGTGACATGCCTGTTTGGCCGAAATGCACCTCAGGAAACGGACGCGACCAGTGGATGTTTCAGCCTCAAGTACATAGTACCGTGTTTTACCTTTTGTAAACATTTGCATGCTCAACCTACTTCTTTTATCATACCTTTTGTGTATACAAAGACATCCACTGTGAAACCGGTTCATCTTTCCAAGATATGTATTAGTGCGCTCGCCATGCTCAAAGTTGGGTGAAACCTTACAGCATACTAATTTGTTGGTACCAACATTCTGTGCTGTTTTAGTTCAGATGGTGCAACACAAAACCTGTGGGCAGTATTTTTAAACCGCCTATTATTTCTCTTCACAAAGCTTTGTGCCGGAGAGTACACTACATGGGCCCAAAAGGACTTAGCGCCAATAAAGGACTTTTACATTGTATAGAACCTCTTATTGTCACGCATGACAGACAACGAAGCAGGATAAAACGGAATGGACTAAAGATTTAATAGAGGTGAACTTGTGCGAGAAAGGAAAAGGAAGACAAGTCGAGAAATCAGCAGCGAGCGTCGGCGGCGGCAGAGGCAAGCGACGATTCGTCGGTGTAGCAGCTGTCTATCGCGAGAGAGAATCAGCGAATGAATCTGGAATACGGCGCTCGCCTCTTTATCTACTATGCTCGTCATCTCGAATATTCGACCAGACCTACAATCTTCGGGCAAGAGCTAGGGCGACACCGACTAGGCAACATCATTCTGGCCTCGTTATCGTTCACGCTCGGGGTGAGTGTACACACGAATCTTCTAGATGAACGGAGAAGCGTATCTTCTCGATCATGCACTCGGCAATATAATCACAATGGCATGGGAAAAGAGAGTTCTTCTAATGTGTGAAAAGAATCTGCATAATAAGGGGCTCATTATTGTGTAATAAAAAAGCTTCATGCCTCTAAAACATGAGGTGTGAATTCAAATGCTAAGCAACAACAAAGAATGTCTACGCTAGACAGTTCCACACTCATTGTAAGCTGGAAGGTTTGCCCTGCATGTTGTTCTCCTTTTAGAGTGTTTTCACTTCTTGTTCCAGCTCCACGGTACGTCTTTTATGCCATTTCTAAGATAAAGGCAATCTACACAACACTACATAACACCTGCAGGCACAGAACCTGACGTGGCCGACATGGAAGGTCCTGCCCGGTTGCACAAGTACGGCCTTTCACCCACTGCAATGCAATTGGGGTCGACCAAAACAGAAGTTTCTGACGCCTTCCTTCAAACGCTGAAGGACACATATTGTCACGAATGACAAGTGATGAGGCGGCGACTGACTTAGTAAACTGAACGTTAAATGGGGCGAACCTGTGCCCAAAAATGAAAGGAAAAAGAAAGATAACAACAGAGCGTCGCGGGCGTCGAAGGCGGCGAAGCGGCAGGATCGGACGCTCAGGCGAAACTGACTTTGGCTCGCCACGCGAAGCCCCTTATGTACTCGCGTAGGCTTCTGGAATAATCGGCGTAGAAGGTTCGACGCGTAGAACATTCGGACCTAGAACAAACAACAATTTTCTCGAATTCACCAGAACATTAAACTGAAAGAATAAATAAACGGCGAGTAACTCCCAGGAATCAAAACCTGGCACTTCGCGAGGGAGGCAAGCACGATAACCGTTAGTCCACGGCTGCGCTGCCTACTTAGCCAGCTGCGCGCGCGGCATTACTCCCCCAATTGAAAGTGCATCGCCCCGATGCAATACAAAACAAAACAAAGCAAATAAAAACGGCAAACTAAAGAGTCATTTGAAACACATAATGTCCACAGTCCTATAGGGCGTAGTACGGCTTCAAGCGCACGACGTGGACGACTTCAGGTCGTGGTGGGCGGCGTAATAATGTTCTTGTTCCGTCGGGTATCACCTCGTAGTTAAGGTCTCCAAGTCGACGAAGCACGTTGTACGGTCCGAAGTAGCGCTTCGGGAGTTTCTCGCTTAGGCCGCGTCGTCGTATCGGGATCCAAACCCACACACTGTCTCCAGGCTTGAAGCGAACGTCGATCCGGCGAAGGTTGTATCGGGTAGCGTCGAAACGTTGTTGATCTTGAATTCGGAGTCGGGCGAGCTGGCGAACTTCCTCGGCTCGTTGAGCAACCCCCTGGGCGTCGGGGCTTACATCGTCAGCTGGTTCGTGGGATAGCTTCGCGTCGAGCATGGTCGTTACTTTTCTGCCATGCACCAGCTGAAACGGTGTTACTCCTGAGGCCTCTTTTGCCGCCGTGTTGTAAGCAAACGTGACGTAGGGTAACACCTCATCCCAAGTCTTGTGCTCTACGTCGAAATGCGTAGAAATCATATCGGCGATAATTTTGTTTAGCCGTTCTGTTAGTCCATTTGTCTGCGGATGGTACGCAGTGGTTCGACGATGGCCGGTTCCACTGAGACGAAGGATCTCTTGCGTCAGCTGAGTCATGAACGAAGATCCACGGTCTGTGATGAGGACTTCAGGAGCGCCGTGCCGGAGCACAATGGACTCGATGAAAAACTTGGCGACTTCAACAGCCGTGCCTGCTGGAAGGGCTTTTGTCTCGGCGTACCGTGTGAGATAATCGGTGGCGACGATTATCAGCGGTTTCGCGACGTTGAAGGCGGAAAAGGGACAAGTAAGTCCATTCCGACCTGCTGGAACGGCATGGACGGGGAGAAATCGGATGCAGATTTAGAAGCCTCCGTAATAGGGTCACTGCAAAAATAAGATTAGCAAAGAAAAGACACTACGTTGCCCGTTGCAAACTCATCAGAGTAACCCCAAAAAAAGCTTGGGATGTTGTTCACGAATTAATAGGCCGTAAAGGTAAAGAAAATATTGATCAAACGGTGTTAAAAACATTTGGAGACTCCGATGTAGAGTCCTTGTGCAATAGGTTTAATGCCTCGTTCATTCAAGGTGCAACAGATTTGCAATACCAGGGACATGGCTCTTCTAACGTCTTCCCCACATGTGAAGAAAGGTGTCGAAATTCCGCCTATTTGCCGCAGATGTTAGAAGAAGACTTAAAAGTAGTTATCAAAAGTATGTCGGTGGCCAAACCACCTGGGCATGATAGAATTCGTTTAAGGGACATTGTAGTCAATTTCGAAAAACTAAAACATCTCTTATTAAAAATAGTTAATTCATCTTTCTCTGAGGGAAGGGTTCCGAATGGTCTTAAAATTGCTGTGGTTAGGCCTGTTTTCAAAAAAGGAAGTAGAAGAGAGATGCCAAACTACAGACCCATTTCTATTTTGCCCGTACTATCGCTAATTATGGAACAGTTTGTATTTTGGTCCATGACCTCCTTTTGTGACAAGCATTCTTTACTATGCCATTCACAGTACGGGTTTCGACAAAATAGAGGAAAAATTACATTGCTGGAAGATTTGTCCGACCACATTCATGATAATATTGATAGAAATAATTTCGTCCTTACTTTATTTCTAGATTTGAAAAAAAAGCGTTCGATTCAATTGATCACAGGTTACTCATATACAAATTAGAGCACCGGGGTTTTAGAGGCCCATATAGAAAATTTCTAACCAGCTACCTTTCAGAGAGGAGTCAATTAGTAAAAAGTAGTGATTTTAAAAGTAATTTACTGATAATTCCTTCTGGTGTCCCCCAAGGATCTACTTTGGGTCCTTTTCTTTTTAACATCTATGTGAATGAAATAGGTAAATTGAACTTATTTTCACGCGTTTTCCAATACGCCGATGACACGGTCTTGTACTCGCGGGAAACAATAAATTGGAAGAACTATCGTCTCTTCAAGCCGATATTTACGAGCTAATGGCATGGTTCATAAACAATCGTATCTGTCTTAACATAGATAAAACCAAACTAATGTATTTCCGTAATCCTCACAAAACAATAACGTTTAATATTCCGCTGGTTCTACATCGATCTAACTGCGAGAGATGTATTTGTATGCCGCTTGAATATGTATCTTCGATAAAATATCTGGGTGTTCACTTTGATGAACATCTTTCTTGGAATAGTCATATTGAGTATCTTGCGAAGCGACTTCGCGCAGTATTTGCATTTTTATATCGTTTGCGAGGTGCAACCAACCTGACTCTGAGAATGAGGGTTTTTCAAGCTCTGGGAGAGTCGGTGCTTCGGTATGGGGTCACGCTTTATGGTTCTTGTTCGAACTCTAGAAAAAGTAAATTAGATATTATTTTGCATAACATTTGTAGAAATTTAGCATATGGAACCAAATTGGAGGAGTTAAGAACAGAGTCAAAAATGCGTTTGCTACAACTTTTGTCAACTGAAAGATTATATATCTATGAAATACTAGTTAAGAATTATTATAATGGTACGTTTAAGAAACCTGTAAAAAAACAAAAGGTTTTGAGAAAAATAGAGCGGTTCGCCCTCCAGGGTATACACAAATTACGGAAAACGGGTTCGGTCTTTTTACGTTCCTCATTATTTTAATTTGTTGCCTAATGGGCTTTTCCATCTACAGTCGTTGAAAGTGATAAAAAAAGAGCTTAGAAATTGGTGTTGTACCTACGATTTTTAAATTGTTGTACGGGTTAAGAATACGGCGTGTTTCTGTTTATTTTGTGCTTTTGCGTTCTTTTGAGTTTATTAGTAGTTTCTCTGCTGGTTGCCAGGTCGCGCCAACAAGCACAAACGTGCTTTTGCGGACCTGTTTTGTAATGATGTATATTTCTTCGTGCAATAAAGATATTATTATTATTATTATTATTATTATTATTATTATTATTATTATTATAGAAGTCCCGACGGCTTCGTCGGCGGTTCCTTGCGTCGCTGACACTCGTGGCATGATCGAGTGTAGAGGTGAACGGTCTTTGGTAGCCTCGGCCAGTAGTACTTTTCTCGAATCCTGGCGAGCGTCTTGCTGTAGCCAAGGTGTCCAGCCGATGGGTCGTCATGGCAATCTTGAAAAATTTCTTCTCGAAGGCTGGAAGGAATAACTAACCGCCACGCTGCGCTGTTGTTGACGAAGTTCTCTTTGCACAGCACCCCTTGCCGCATTTAGAAGGTAGGCAGGATTCGTAAGAAAGCACGGGGAACCGTACTCGCTTGTCCCTCTAGGTGCTCAATGAGCGCTCGTAGTTCAGGGTCGTCTCGTTGGAGTGCTGCCATGTCGCTGACATCCAGAGCGCCAAGAAAACACTCATCGTCGTCGTCTTCGATGCAGGCAGGACCGGCCTCGACTGGGGCCCTTGACAGGCAGTCGGCGTCATTGTGCTTCCGGCCGGACTTGTACACCACGGTCATGTCGAACTGCTGTAGTCGTTGGCTCCACCGGGCGAGGCGTCCGGAGGGGTTGTTCAGATTCGCGAGCCAGCAGAGCGAGTGGTGGTCCGCGACCACGCGAAAAGGACTTCCATACAGATATGGGCGTAACTTTCTTATTGCCCAGACGATAGCGAGGCACTCTTTTTCAGTCGTTGAGTAGTTCTTCTCCGCCTTAGACAGCGTCCGACTCGCGTAAGCAATGACTCGCTTGCATTTGGACTAGTACCGCGCCAAGTCCGGTGTTACTGGCGTCCGTGTGGATCTCTGTTTCAGCGAATTGGTCGAAATGGCCAAGGATCGGGGTCGTCTTGAGTCTTCGTTTGAGCTCATCGAATGCTGGTGTTCTTCTGTCCATTAAAACTTTACGGCGTCCTTCGTGAGGTGCGTCAGCGGTGCGGACAACTTGGCGAGGTTCCGAACAAAGCGCCTGTAGTAGCCACAGAGTCCGAGAAATCTTCTCACGGCCTTCTTGCCTGAGGCCGGAGTAAACGCAGCTACGGCTCGGGTTTTCTCGGGGTTAGGGAGAACGCCTTTCTTGTTCACGACGTGGCCAAAGAACTTTAGTTCCCCATAGGCAAACCGAAACGTTGATGGCTTGAGTGACAGGCCGGCGGTCTTGATGGCTTAGGAGCACGGCTCGAGGTCGTCTCAGGTTCTCGTCGAAATCTCGTGAGAATACCACGACATCGTCCAGGTAGACGAGGCGGCTCTGCCATTTCAGACCTGCCTGCCGCGCGTGCAGCTGGCTAAGTAGGCAGCGCGGCCGCGGACTAACGGTTATCATGCTTGCCTCCCACGCGAAGTGCCAGGGTTCGATTCCTGGGAGTTACTCGTCTTTTATTAATGCCGCGCGCGCAGCTGGCTAAGTAGTACTTAGCCAGCCAGTTTACCACTCTAAGAAAAAAAGAGTGTAGTCGGGTGTATCAGGCCACATGCACCCTTTTTCTGAAAGATGCACCCTCCGTTGCCCAGCCAGTGTACTTGTACACCGAAAATGAGCATTCTCCTCATCCCTTAAAACCTCTAGGTGTATTAGTGCAAACGCCACGCTAGCCACGCACCCCGATCACCTTGTGCTTGGATTCCCCCTTGGGGGGTCACTTTTTGGGTCGGGCAGTTTCACCATTAGAAAGTGTGGAGCTGTCCTGTTCACTCGGTATTGACAGTAGAGTGGACGCTATGCTTGTTTTAGGCCAATCGGGTCTCCGGGTAGGATCACGTGACTACAGTCTCCAAGCTAGAGATAAGGCAGAGCACGCCACCTGCCTGAAGGCCAAGGCCACGGGTAGCATCCACTGCACTATTAACTTTGGGTCGAATTTTCAAGAGGATATAAGGGACAAATCATCTCGTTGGGTTCATTGTTGGGATAACCCTGAAGATAAATAAGCCTTTGCGAGGACAGCCTCTTTTGGCCTTGAAGGAGCTGCTATTTTCGTAATGTCACAAACTCTGGCGCCGGCCGACTCTCCCGCAATCTTTTTCTTTGTGTTTTTGTGCTGCTCGCCGTGCCCTTTCGACAATTTGCCTTTTCGGTGGGCCGCCACGCGTTGCGGCGACCACAAACGGGAAAACCAAAGCCGGTTTTGTTTGTTTCTTCTTTTTTTTTCCTCGCTTGTGCCTTCGGCGCCGACAAAGGCGGGAAATACGTCGCCGTGGAGAGGGACGGTTGGGACGGTTTTCGTGGGGAGCGCATAGTTTCGGGAGAGAGCTTTTTGGGTCTTCAAGGAGGCAAGACGTTCGTGGTTGCGGGGTGAAGTCGGCGGGAATGGCGGCCCGGCAACGCGATATCTTCTGAGTCTTCTTCATCGTCACCGCCGCCGTCTTCCTGCCAGCTCACCACCGCCGAGAGCCCGACGATCCCCTTCGACACCAAATTTGAGTGAGACCCGTCCGTACACTTCGGACTTTACTTTTGCGGACGTTTTATTTTTACTTGCTCTCCGTCCGTGGTTTTGTTGCTTGATTTCATTGTCTTTATTTTGTATTGCTGTAGCGCGCCAACCGTTTTCCTTGTTGTTTCTTTTGTTTGAATCTCCGTGTGGAGCTTTGGGGTTTTTTGTTGTTGTGTGTTGTTTGCCTTTGTGCCAAACCTTGGAATTTAAATTTCTATTTTGTTTTTAAGTAAATATATTGCTCATTGTTCAAACTCTTTGTGTCCGCCTGAGCTCATTCCGTTCTTCCCCGACTTGGGCACACGCGCCAACCGCGCGGGCTGACCGGCCTCAACAAAAATGAATGTTGTCCACAGTTGTTGTAGAGGGCCGGCAGGCAAACCGTCAAGGGGGAATCGCGCCTCTAACCTCCAGGCGGGGGCGACTGTGACACGTATACTCCTCTTTTTTTTCTCTCCCTAAGCTGAAAGCGTGGAAGAAGCTGCGCAGTCGCCGGACCAATGAACCGGGGGCTTTTTTTATCGCTTTACTCCGCTGACTGGGCGCGGGTAATGGCAGGAGCGTGACCATGTGATAAAGGTTTCGCGGATGACGATACTCTTTCCGAACCCGGAATGTCCGATTCCCGGCCTAGTTTCTTGTGCGCTGTGCTGCGACCAGCGGGGCTGCCGGAGATTTCGTCCGCGACAACGTATTCGAGTGCATCAAGGCTTCCAGTGTTTGAAAAGTCCTACGCGTACATCGGCAACAAGCGATTTCTTCAAAAAAGCCCAAGGAATTCATGTAATGCGTTTAGTGTTCGGGTTGGCAAATTAATGATTCTGCCACATTGTGTTGAATCTTCGAAGACCCCTTTCTTTTCGTTTTTGTGTTTGTGTGGTTGTTCTGCAGTGAGCCCGTGTCGACATCTCGGATTCCATATTTTAAGTCCGGTATTTTCATCGTAAGTGCGCTGCTACCTACTCCTTTGCAGAAATTGACCCTTCCGTTCCGGGTTACCTCTAAAATTATGCAGTGTCTATTTCCTAGCAGCCAGGAGAACTATTTCCCCGAAATTCTATCGGCAGTCGCCTGCCATTAGCCGCCTACAATCAGGTGATAACTGCAGGTAGAATACTGACTTTCTTGTTCTCCCGGCGTTTTGTGAAAACGGGTTTCATGGACAACTTTTCGTTGATACACGTTTTGTAGACACGTTTCGTCGACAGTAACGTTTCATCGTCACTCGTTACGTGAAATGTACGCTGAAGGAACATTCCGTCGCGCGTGTCTCTGAGGCGCGTGCTCACCGACCCAGCCCACCCGTTCACGTCGCTTCGTGGCGACAGTCTGCGGCGGCTCATTACAAACAATTTACCCCACCTGTGCCACCCGTACATGTCACTTCGCGCATATAGTTTAGGGCGGCTCATTACAAAAAAAGAGAAGCTAATAGAGGAAAGCTAATCTAAGCTGTCTATGAAACATCGCGTGTCGATGAAACGTCGTTCGATGAAGTGGTTGTATCACTAATGAGTGGCGACTGCCGGCAGAATTTCGGGTAAATAATTCTGCCGGCTGCTGGGAGAATAGACACTACCTAAGAATCGGGCCCGGTTCTTGTTTGCTAAGTAATCTTCTCAGTTGTGTAACAGCTTCGTTGTACATCTTCACATATCACGGATTGCTTGCACGTTTGTACTTGTTTACGGAATAGGCTGTCTAATAAACTTCTAGGAGATTTGAAAACAATCCCTTGTGTCTGTTTACCTGCCTTTTTGCAACCACCTGGGCGCGTACATGTTTTACAGGTTTCCTTGAGGTGGGTGCACAAAGAGGTGTAATGGTACACCATTGAATGAGGTGAATCTATGTTCTCTATGAGCGGGGTGGCTGTAGAAAACGGTGTAATAGTAAACCCTGTTGGTGGGTGTATCTGTTCCCTATGAGCGGGGTGGGTGTAAACAACGGTGTAATAGTAAACCCTGTTGGTGGGTGTATCTTTACTCCCAAACAATTGCGTGGGTGTAGAGAAGGGAATACTTGTACACCTTAAATTGGGGTGTACCTGCACACTGAAACGACAGAGAGGGTGTAAGAAAGGAGTAGTGACACACCCCAATATGGGGTGTATCTGTGCACCCCCGAATGATGAAGGTGTCTAAATGGGTGCACATATGCACCCTAAAAAAGGGTGTATGTATGCACCTCGTCTAGAGGTGTACTTGTACACCTTTATGGGTGTAGTATATGTGGCAGCACTTACACCCCCTGTGGGTGTACCCACTACACCCTTTTTTTTTAGAGGGACTCGTCTTTTATTTAGTTTTTCCCTCGGTGGCCTGAGGGTCGGCGCGGGAGCTCAGGCGAAGCACGCCTTCCACAAAGCTCGGGACGCTTTCATTGGGGCCCTGGGTCCTCGTTTGCAGCAGGTATTCGGCCCTCTCCCTTCGGTGTTGACTGGCGAATGTTCGCGTGAGCTCGTTCTTGAAAAGGTCCCAAGAGGTCAACGAAGCTTCATGGTTTTCGATCCAGCGCCTTGCAGTTCCTTCAAATGAGAAATAGAGGTTTTGCAGGCGCTGTTCATCACACCACCTGTTGTGGCGAGCCACGCGTTCGTACTGGTTGATCCAGTCTTCGACGTCCTCGTAGATCTCGCCGAGGAAGGGAGCAGGTGTCCGCGGAGCGACGGGCAGGACGACGACGGGCGGCGTGGTCATGGTCGGGATCTTGTTCTTCCGTTTCTCGGGCAAGAGATCAAGTTCGGGGGACTGACCTCTGGTGCGACGGCTTCTTCGGGCTTTGGCGTCTTCGACGAACGGTAGCCTTCCGGGACTGAGCACGTCGCTTGGCCGGGATGTCTTCGGAGAAGTGCGCTCAACGGGCATAGAATGCACTACCCAGCACCTCCACCAAAATGTCACGAATGACAAGTGATGAGGCGGCGAATGACTGAGTAAACTGAACGTGTAATGGGGCGAACTTGTGCCCAAAAATGAAAGGAAAAAGAAAGATAACAACAGAGCGTCGCGGGCGTCAAAGGCGGCGAAGCAGCAGGATCGAACGCTGAGGCGAAACTGACTTTGGCTTGACACGCGAAGCCCCATTGTACACGCGTAGGCTTCTGGAATAATCGGCGTAGAAGGTTCAACGCGTAGAACATTCGGACCTAGAACAAACAACAATGTTCTCGAATTCACCAGAGCATTAAACCGAAAGAATAAATAAAAGACGAGTAACTCCCAGGAATCGAACCCTGGCACTTTGCTTGGGAGGCGATAACCGTTAGTCCACGGCCGCGCTGCCGACTTAGCCAGCTGCGCGCGCGGGAATATGACGAGAATGCCCTAGCCACTATTGACGAGCTAACAAGAGAGCAATCTCAATGTTTTGCATGGCAAGAATATAGGAAAGGTGTAGCAACCAGTACAACTGGCCACTCCTTTAAAACGAGGGCAAGAAACATGAGCGAAAACAGAAGCCTAACAACCTACGTGGACTTTTTAAGACACTGCTCAGACAACAAACCTTTCAAAGTGCTTCCGTGAGAAGTGAGCTCGAAGAGGAGGAAACTTCTGCTGAAACATATATTGAAGATAAGCTAACGCACATTGCCAGAACGCGCCCCAATCGCCTCGTCTTCTGGGGCCCATTCTCCGTCATGGCATGCTCATCGGATAGGATTGTTAGGTTTGAGGGCTTGTGTTGCGAAGGAACGCCTGATGTCCTTGAAATAAAGTGCCATGAGAAGCTTGGAAACTGCTTCGCAAAAGAAAACGCAAAGCCCCAATTTTACAAACAGCTGCAAGTGCGGATGGGGATTTTCGGAACCAAATAATGAGATTTTTTTTTGTAAGTCAGCTGAAGTGTGCAAGTTTTTCAATATTCCTTTCTGCAAGGATTACTTCGATGAATGCGCGGAGTTTTTTTTAGAGAGCTGTACTATACATTTTTACTGCATTGCGTGCTGCTTGAGATTACGTTGTGTTGTGTAAATATCAGGCTGTATAAAAGTTTTGTTCGTAAATATCTGGCTTTAGATCTCTTTTGATTAGTGATAATTAGCCGTCATAGCGCCATGTTTAAATAATGCCTCCCTTCTACTTCTGCAGTTCATATTTGTGACTAGACCTTAGAATTTTTGCTTTTATATGCATGTTGTAAAAACCGAGCATGCGCTCATACTGTGCTTTCTTGTGAGACGTTTTCGAAATCACTATAAATTTTGAGTTTACAAGCTAGTAGTGCGAACTGTCGATGTTGCAGTCTTGGGATCAATTACTTAGAGATTCACTGGCCACCCCACTTTGTTACCAAACAAAAGAGGTCTTAATATAAGAAGCTGCTAAATAAACATGCCTTTGAACTGTAACTTCCCGACATTGGCTGTTCGACACAACTACTTCACTAAACAACAGCATTTCTGCGAGCTTCTTATTAACGTCACTGCGGCCTTTATCAGTTCAATCATAACTTGACATTATTTATAAAAAATATCACTTCATACTGGAATGTATTTATTTGGAAAGGCACATCAGAACACAATATACACGAAAGAGACAGGCGAAGCCGTACCAACGAACGTTATCATCCCTCTCGGGGCACAACCAACCAGCAGCTTTGCGGTGTACCCCTTCTTATGGTGACCGTTGGTCAAACTTCGCGACGGCAAGTCACCTGGTCTTTCCAGGGCAACCTCTGTGCAATCTAGTACCATACGCGTGTTCTTGAATGGGGCGAATTACACATTCGGATTATCAAGCACTGAATTTTCCGATGGAATGGAAGCAGTTTCCCCCAGCACTTGAGAAAGTATGCGTATAAAGGTTTTGAGCACATTCGACACTGTTATTCCCTGAATTTGGAATAACACAGGAAGAAAACCGTAAATTGATATTATGGTAAAGCTCTAGCATAACCACTAGTACAGTATCCGTGTCACTTAGGGCATAACCCCGTGAAGAAAATTTTCTGGCACATCTTTGAATCCTGCAATTTTGTTTTTTTGTTTCATTTAATTTAATAATACCTCAAGGGCACTTTTCCTGAAGTGCATTACATGAGGGGGGAATCAAGAAATATGAACAAACGTTTAGAAACAAACGAGCAGATTCTCAAAATAAATATAGATAGTAAAATTTCCATAATAATGGCTAGAGTTAATTCGGATCAGGATATATATCATGGAAACAAATAATAGAAACTCAAACAAATTGTAAGAAATAACTATTGGAATAAAACGTTCAGCCTTTCCACTCTCGTGAAGAAGGAAGACCAGCGGAGCTGTACTTCATACACTGTGTGCTTCTTCGTCGTCGTCGTCTGTTTTTCGCGCTGTTTCCTACGATGAATTCCCAACAACGCGCCCAACTATCCGTTCTTCTATTATAGCTGGAAAGGTTGCCGCCATCTACGGCAAGTACACAACCATACTGGTTACGTGCTTGCCGCCGTCGCTTATAGATGGCGGCAGCTGTCCAGGCAGGTTTGTGTCGACATACCGGGCACCATCCTGGGGAACCTAGCCCTTAAGAGCTCCGCTGTAAAAGGGTTTGACTAACGGAGAACACTTTTATGATGTGCCTTGCAAAGACCGCAAAATTTAGCTTGGTTGTTTTCGAGTACACTAACTCAACTGCAGGCTTGGAATGCCTGTTAAGATGCGTACCTGGTCATCATATTGAGCAACAGAAATAGACAGGGGAGGCGTATTCTTCTGTTGAATCAGGGTGTCAACCTGGAGAATGGTATCCCTCAGAGTCCTGGCATTTTCACCAACGAACTCTGAGAACTGATGAAGGACAACCGTGGCTGTGTTGGGCGAGAACAAACGCACACTTGTTTAAACGAGAAGGGCACAGCAATTTAGGCCTCAAGGTTTAGATCACATGCTATAAAAACGTTCTTCCAGGAATGCCAGGCCTTACTTTTAATAGACAGACGCATATGCGATCAATTAATGTTTCTGTAGACTATGTAGTTCCTCGGCTCGCTGCGTTTTGAAGCGAGCACCGGAAACTTATTTACCAAAACTTTGATTTGATACGAAAGAAAGTTTCATTGGCTCCCCTGCAGTAATTGAAGCTCAAGCTGGAGTTTAGCGGAAGTGGCCCCTTGCAGGACTTCTTTGAATGAACAACGAGCTCATTACTCTCAAGACGACGGAAGGTTACGTCAATGTGTTGTCATCCCTATCAAAGTGGTACGCTGAGTATGAAGTGATTGACTGACGCTGCCAGTGCCAAGCCACTTCACGGGACTCCGTCTATTTCTTTTAGAGAAAATAGATGAAGACTGTCTGGAGAAATGGCGCCATCCAAACAATATTTTTTTTTTATCTGCGAAACATGATGTCACTGTCAAATATCGTCCATGCGATCGGTCACATGGTAAGCCAGGTAAGCAGTGCTTGCGTCGTTCTACCCCATATGAAGTCACCATAGAACTAAGCCACAGTTGTCTCCTGTTGTCACGCACCTGTCATTAAGCTGGGAACTCAAACGGGACACTGGTGCTCTCACACTCGATCAAGAGCGAGATTCGTTTCTCCGCTCTTGCATGAAGCTGAATTTGTCGAGCAGACAATATTTTTTTTTTCTAGATAATCGAACAGGGACTTCAAAACAGAGCATCTATACTATGTCGCTGAATTCTTAACCTGTCACTGACTATCGACATCTAAAAAGATGAACATTCTCAATACCACCCGTTTATCAGTATCATTTGCTGGTTCCCGGCACCAGGAGGTACCTCTCGTCAGTGATGGAGCTAGTCTAGTGAAGTCGTATGTACCAACCAGATTTCTCAACACTAGGAAGACTAATCCGCAAAAAAGTGGAGTTCACTTAGATGGTTCCTTTTCGTAAGCATCTGCATATAATTGCGAACTGGATGCACCTAGTGTTACTGTATGTTACCTGAGTATCGCACTTAATAGCGTCCGCTGTTACGCTTCAATTTTAGCTTTGATCGGCCATTTTGGCGCAAAAACATGTACGGTGGATGTGAATCTGGATCTGTTGGCTATTCCCTTCTTAATGGGCGAAAACTACAGTACGGATTATCTCCGTATGAGTCCTAGCCATATATTGTCCTTAGGAATGAGAAACCCCCGCTCCCCCGCAGGATTTCCTTCTCCAATTCTCAAGTCGCCGCTTTGTTGTCTCGATCACGTTCGCACCGTTCCACCTGCGGC